>JABUQX010043743.1:2500-5000 GCA_015478945.1 Trachelipus rathkii
TCCCCTCTTCTTTTTCGGCATTCGTCCTGCATCAGTCCTCTCCAGATGTCCATACATCTCAATCTCCCAACAATCATTTTCAGTATTATCTTCTTCACGCCCTATATCTTCTCTAATGTACTTCATTCCTTATTCTACCTGTCGTTCTATTTCCAATCACAGTTCTTAATAAATAGTTCTTAATACCCTCATCTCCGCCGTTTGTATTCTACTCTCCTCTCTTCTCGTTGTTGTCCCTGTTTCCGCTCCGTACAGCAGCGTCGGAGTCAGTATACTTTTAAAAATCACTTTTTTAACCTCTATTTCCCGATGTTTTTATCTTTCATCAAGGGGTATACCGCTTTCATAACTAATAAATACGTTTCCCATTTCTTCGGCCGGTAATCTCTCTCCACTTCCTCCCCTTCCGTTAAAACATCCTCCAAGATAATTGCAGGTATTTACCGCCTTCACCTCGCCTCCCCCTCTCACCACCATCCTCATCCCCTCCCCATTTCCTCCACCATCCTCATACCCTCCTCATTTCCTCCGGTTACTGTTAATATCTCTGTTTTCTGTACGTTCATCCTCTCTCTGCGTCCTCCAAACTCCTCCGTAAATAGCTCCACCACGGCTCTCGAAACTCGTCTCCTTCTCCTCGCTCCAAACATGCCAGTCTCTCCCACACTTTCCTATCACCACGTCTAAATAATATATACAACAGCAGTGGAAGATAAAACACTCCCCTGCTTCCTCCTGTTTTCACCTCAAACCATCTACCGTTCTCGCGCACTCAGTTCTAACATAACAACTGCATTTCTCATACATATTTTCTATTGCCTTCTTTAATTCTACCCCTCACTCCATAGTTCCTCTCCATAGCTCTCCAGAGCTTTTTTCCTTGGCACCGAATCATCAAATGCCTTTTGCAGGTCAAATGACACGCTACAAAAAGAATCTCTTGCCAAATATTCCAGCTCTTTCCGAGCAACATTCTTAGTGTGCATCAGAGGTCGTCGTTCCTCTTTCCTCTTCTAATACCCGTATCTGTTCTCTCCGAGTCTCGGCTCTACCTTCTCTCTCAGCCCTCTTCTGCCAATACTTCTTCTCGTATATTTTCGCCAGATGGTCCATCAGTGAAATGCCTCTATAATTATTACAGCTTCCTGCAGTCTCCTTTACCCTTTATATATTGGTAATTCATTATTGCTTTTGCCCCACCTTTCCGTCACCTTTCCCTCTCTCCAGACACTTTTGTTTCCATCAAACTGATGGATTCTCCCTCTTGCTCCTCCCTCCTCCACCACCTTAACTCCACAGCCACCCAATCCTCTCCTGGGGCTTTACCCTTCTTCCATCCTTTTTATAGCCTCCTCAAATTCTTTACCGTTATTTCTCCGCCTTCCTCCTCCTCTTTCTCCCTCCCTCGTCTGATCCTACACTTTCCTCTTGTTCTCTGTATTCTACATTTTGCAGATCTTCATAGTATTCCGGTCCATCTATCATTTCTTTCTCCGGTCTCACAAGAATCTCTTCGTTTCTATTTTTTATATTTCTAGTTACGGTTCTTGGTTTTCTCTTTACGCCTTCGCCATCTTAAATAGCTTTTTCTTCCCTTCGCCCACATCATCTCGTTACTTCTCCTGCCATTCTCCTCCTGTCTCCATCTTTTTTGCTCCTCTTTTTACTCTCTGCCTCATTATTGCTGTACATATTCCTCCTTGTTGCCGCTGTTTGTCTTCTTTTTCAGGCCACTTCCCCTCCATTTTTCCCCTGTTTTTTACAATTAATTGCTTTTTCACTTCTTCGTTTCCACCAAATGTCTCTTCCTAGTACCTACACCCATCTTTTACAAAGAGTTTTCTCTGCGACTTCCTTAATGAAATCCTGCAAGTCTTCGTTTTCTTCTCCATTCCTTAGGGTTTTCTAGCATTTCCCGTTCCTATTTGTCTCGTTTTCTTGTTCTTCCACTTCTCCACTTCTGGGATCACTGGCCTCTTTCTGCTCATGTAACTCCTCTCCCTCCCTCTTATCTTCAATGTCTTATATTATATAATACTATATAAATAATATATAATATATATATATCTATATATTATATATTAATATATACTATATATATATATATATATTATATAATATATATATATATATATTATATAATATTAATATTTAATATATATATAGAATATATCTATATAATATATATATATATATATTTATATATATATAATATATTATTTATATTATATATATATTATTATATATATAATTATTATTATATATATATATTATATATATATTATATATAATATATATATAATATATATATATATATATATAATATATATATTATTATATAATATATAGATATTATATATATATATATATTATATGATTATATATTAATCGCAATTAACTAATTTGAAAAGAGATTTCGGAAAATATTTTATTTTCTTGAAGATATTTACTTTTAAATAATTAAAACAGTTAATATATTTTAACAATTATATTTTTTTCC
>JABUQX010043743.1:7500-21277 GCA_015478945.1 Trachelipus rathkii
TATAATTATATATATATAATTATTTTTTTTTTTTTATTATAATTTTTATATAAAAAAAATTGAATTTTATAATTAATCTTAGTATTCATATTACTATTATTAATATTATAATTATTTCAATTACTATTTTTACAATTATATATATATAATTATTTTTATTATTATAATTCATGCGTATTTCTAACATAAATTAGGTCCAAACTGCCTGAAGGTATGTTACCGCGCGTGGTCATGCAAGATAAGAACAAATTAAAAATAAAAATGGCTTACCAAAATTAAATTCGATTTAAAACTTTAAGTACGGTACGCGACAAATATTTATAAGCACTGGCACAAAAAAAATCACGGTAGGTTCTTAAAATTATTTCACTGCATTTAATCACTCTCTCTTAAAAAAAATTAATTCCCCGTTTTTCCAAAGCAAACCACGCATCAAAATCTTCCGATAACGACTCCTCGAAAAATGCGTGGAATCGCGATGGCTTTTGAAAGTTGAACGAAATCTTGAGGGAACAGTACAGCAGTTAATTTTTTTTTTGTATTTGGTAAAAAAAACTTTTGGGTTAGCGTCATTAAAATTAAGAAAAAAAATTAAGAATATTAAAACGCAACTGATTCTAACTTTATGTACTTGTTAAAGATGTAAAAAATTTTTTTTTTTTTTAGGAATCAAAGTGACCGAAAAACTTCAAAATTTTTCGTTTACACGTGTATCCAAATCTGAATTTGTTATTGTAATGTATTTTCTAAAATCTTTTAAAACTGTTTTAGAATGTACTTTTGTTATTAAGTAATTTATTATTAATTTTTTTTTATCGGATTTTGACTTTTAAATGTATCTTATATAAATATTTAATAAATAGTTTGTTGTCTGAAAAAGAAATGAACCAGTTTTGAAACTCCACTCTTTCAGCCTATAAACTCCATTCATTCTTTCCGCCTTTAAAAAAAATGATGGTTTGTAATTTCCTAATATTCTTTTAGAGTTCGTTTGATTTATTAAGGAATAAGTTCAATGAATTCGTTTTTATATAACGATTAAAACGGTATATAAATGAAGAAAATCTAATGAAAACTGAGTTAGAAAAATAGAAAAAACAAAATATTGAAAATAGAATTGTTGGCTTTTTGGGCGGCTTATGTTATTGTATCGTACTTTGAGCACGTGGATTTTAAAATTCGAAAATGAGAGAATGCTTGAGCATTTGAATTAAAAATTATTTAACTATTTTTAATGAAAAAGGTATCTTTGCAATTGAATGAATATGATGTTGCAAAATAGACCCGGCTCGTGGAAAAAAAAAGAATATGCTTTACAAATGAATTATCTTATTTTCGATGTTAGAGTACTGGGATCGATGTAAATGAAATTTTAAATTTGGATAAGGATATTGTTAGTTTTAAAGTATCGAATGAATGTGAGAATTGAGATTTGGGAATGTTATGATAAATGTTATGATAAATTTCTTTTTGGGGTGATTATGTTGTTAGTATTTAAGTTATAAAATAAATGAAAAATATTGAACTTGATTATGTTGTTACTATTTAAGTTACAAAATAGATGAAAACTATTAAACCGATTATGTTGTTGGTATTTAAGTTATAAAATAAATGAAAAATATTGAACTTGATTATGTTGTTACTATTTAAGTTACAAAATAGATGAAAACTATTTCACCATTATGTTGTTGGTATTTAAGTTATAATTTAACTGGTTCATAAAGTTTTTAATTAATGTTTCTTTGTCTTTTAAAAATTTTCTGGTTTTAATGTTTAATTTGCATCTTTAGAAATGTTGGAGATAGTTTCTTAAAAATAATGTCTTTGATGGTGTTCGTTTCAAAGATGTTATTATGTTTCACATATGTTTACAAATATGTGATGTTCCCCTGGGGGAGAAAAGGAAAGAAAATTTTTAGGTTGGTGGGGGAGGTCGTGGAGGTGGATGACCTCTACCTGCAGGAAAAGTTTGTTTAGGAGGTAAAATATATTCTCTTTGTCCTCTCATAATAGTAGCAGGTTGTTGTCTGTTTCGTAATTGCATGGGGTGTGGGATGTCAGGATTTCTAAATGTTAAGGAAGGTCTGTAGGATGGATCATTCACCCTGGTGTCTGGAGGGGTGGGGGGAGATATTTCTGCTAAAGTAGGGGGTTGTGGTTGGACTGTTTCTTGAGAAGGAGCTCTAGGGGGTAAGGTTGGAGGTTCGTCTAAGGAAAATCTAGGAAGGAGGGGTGGTGGTGATGTAAGTCTTTGTAAAGGTGGTAATTTTGGAGGAGAAGGTAAGATTTGGAAATCTTTCATAGGTGATCTTATATGTGCATGGGAGGATGCTTCATGGGAAGTGGATTCTTCCGGTGGTAATTGTTGTCTTTGTAGGAAAGGAGGTCTGTATGGTGTTGGAGAAATTTGTTCTGGTGATGTAGTTTCTTCATGTGGGAATAACTGTCTGTCTTTGTTGTAAATTTTGTCGGTGTAGGGAAGGGATGTGTAAAGGAGTTGTTGGTGTAGTCGGTGGTTGACTTTGTGGTCGTTGTTGGGTTTGTGTTGGGAATATTGTGTTTGGTGGAGCGTATATGGTATGTGGTATGTTTCGTATGGTCTGTTGGGGAATTGTAATTTGTTGAATTTGTTTTGGAGGAGGTCTTGTTTTTGTATGTAGGTCGCCGTGGTGTTGTTTTGGGGAAGGGGTTGGAAATTATTTGTAACTTTAGATATTTTTACATTATCCCTGTGGACAATAAAAGATTTTGAGGAATTTAGACATTGGAGTAACAGTTTGTTATAAGGAACAAACTGTAGGATTCTATAAGGACCTGTCCATTTTTGGGCAAGTTTGGGGGTTTGTTTAGGCTTTATGACGTTCAAGATGTGAACTAAATCGCCTATTTTCATTTGGATAGTACAAGATTTTGGTAGTTGTTTTAGGATTTGTTTTTCTGTTTCTGCTTGTAAATGTTCTCGAGCTTGGTCTCTAATTAAGTGGGCTCGCTCGGCTATTTCATCAACATAATCATTTATGCACTTACGGGGTGGTTGTGTTGAAGTAAAAGGGAGGAATAGTCAGCGGTCCCAAGGAAGGCGTTTATTGTAAGTGTAAAGGAGGAAGTGTGGGGAGGTACCGATGGCGGAATGGTAGGTTGAATTTATGGCAGTTTGTGTGAATGGAATGTATTGACCCCAGTCATTATGATTGGTGTTGACATAGTGTCGTAGATAATTGCTTATCTTATGATTTTCTTTTTCAACCAATGCATTACTTTGGGCGTGTCGCACAACTATGTTAACTGCCTTAATTCGCCATTGGGCACATATCTCTTTAAAAAGTTGGGAGGTCAGCTCCGGTGCCCGATCGGAAATAATTACCTCTGGAGTAGAATGGCGACAGATTATTCTCTCTAGGATAGCCTGTGCAATGTCTTTGGTAGTATGTTGTTTTAAGGGGACAAGTTCAACATACCTAGTAAGAGAGTCTTTCATGCAAAGGATATATTTACATTGTGTAATTTTGCATTGTGGTAAAGGTCCTAAAATGTCTAGGTGGACTCTGGAAAAAGGTTCATAGGGGAGGGGGTATGCTTTTATGGGGGCGTTTTTTGGAGTATTACCTTTAATGTTTTGGCAGGAAGGACATGTAGTACAATAATCATTTGTAAGTGTATGTAATTTGGGGAAAATGTATCTTTCTCTAATTCTAAATTCGGTTCTCTGCGTTCCGCAGTGTCCCGCTGCTAAGGAGGCATGGGAGTGTTCGATGACGGAGTGGATTAATGTGTCTGGTACTTGGATAAGGAAACGTCCAGACTGTGTTGCATAATGCAAAATGTCATCGATTAAAACATGGGGGTAAGTGTCAGCAAGAGTGTCTTGTTCGGAAAGAGGTTTGTTATGAGAGATGATGGGTTTTGCATATTCATAGAGGGTTTTAAGGCGTTTACATGTCTTTTGTTCATTTACAATATTGTCTTTAGTCAAAGGGATAGTTCCAGTAAGGAGTACGGTATTTTGTGCAAAAGAATAAGAACAAGGAGGAGGAGGATTTCTACTTAAATAGTCAGGAATAATATTTAGTTTGCCTTGTTTGTAAATAATTGTTGGATTAAAGTGGGCTATGAATAAATTCCATCTTTCTAAACGTCCTGTAAGTTGTTTATGACGTATGAGGTGAATTAACGGTTGGTTATCCGTGATAATTGTAAGCGGATAACCGAATACCGTATTTTTGAACTTTTGCAAAGCAAAGACTATGGCCAATGCTTCTTGTTCGATAGTTTTATAGTTAGCTTCGGATTTGTTTAGTGCTCTGGAGATGAACGATAATGGCTTTTCTTTGCCATTCTCGTCCAATTGGTATAGGACAGCACCGAGCCCTAGGTTAGAGGCATCAGTGTTGATATAAAATTCCTTGGAGTAATCAGGATCTTAATTGGGGTTGGAGTAACAACTTATCTTTTAAGATAAGAAAAGCTCTTTGTTGCTCCGGTCCCCAGAAAAATGTTGCATTCTTTTGTAGCAATTTTGTTATAGGTTTGGCAAGGACGGAGTAGGAGTCGATCAAGTGATTAAAGTAGTTCAGGAAACCAAGCAAAGATCTGGTTTCTGCTACGTTAGTAGGAGGTTTGAATGTAGTAAGAGTCTGGAGTTTTATGGGGTCAGGTGAGATTCCGTCTTGGGAAATTTTAAAACCCAGAAAAAGGAGACTGTTTCGAAGAAACTTACATTTAGCAAGTTTGATCTTCATCTTATTTTTTCTAAAAGATTGGAAAACCTTTTCTAAGTTACCGAAATGTTCTTTTAATGTTTCCCCAAGTATTAAGACATCGTCCAAGAAGACTCTGCATGCGTCACCTAGGAGGTGAGACAACACCATTTCCATTGTTCTTGCGAACACTGGGGGTGCATTGGACAAACCAAAATTGAGTCTTGTTGGTGCATACTGACCTCGCGGAGTGCGGAAGGCTAGTAGCGGTTGTGTCTCTTCCTCGATTTCCAGACAATGGTAAGCGTCGAGAAGATCGAGACTGCTGAAAATTTTGGATTTTCCCAGCGTAGAGAGGATGTCTGCAATACAAGGCAGGGGGAAGCGGTCTAGCACCGTATGTGCGTTAATGTGCCTGTAATCGGCCACAATTCTTGGAGTTGAGGAGTTTTTCTTTGGAATGACGAGCAGAGGGCTCGAATGGGGACTACTAATTGGACGGATGTACCCTTTTTGTTGGGCGGACTTGACCCAATCGTCTATCTGGGTCAAGTATTTATGGGGGAGGCGGTACTGTGGTCGGTACAGTACCTTTGGAGCGTTTTCTTTAAGTTGTATGGAAAATTTAGTTAAAGGACAAATGGGGACTTCATCATCTTCTAAGGCTATTACATCTCTGTAAGTCATCAACAGATCAATTAACTTTTCTAACTGATCTGGATCTTGTAATGTGGTACAGCAATCTTCATTATTTTTGAAAGATTCCTGGACGAGTTTTTTGAAAGTATTTCTAAGTTGAGTTGGAGTTAAGCCTTTGGAAGAAGTTGCCAAATTTACATTGGACGTTTGGAGGGGTTCGTCAAGAACTATGATAGGATTAGCCCTGGTTAGAACGGTATTTTGAGGAAGGAATTGGGAAGAAGCGCTCATATTTATTATGTCCAAGAGAACTTGGCCGTCGGAGGCCGAACTCAGTACACTACCAGCAAAAAGAAAGTTGCTGATATAGGTGTTCTCTGTGGACAGAATAAAATTGTCAGGAGGAGAAGTATGAGCGGGGGAAGAAGCTTTAACAGAAAGAGTGTATTTAGAATAAGGAGCTATTTCTGTGTCTTCTAAAGTAGATAAATTATAGGAAACGTCAGTATCAATTAAAAGATTGTTAGGAGTAGAAATGTCGTCGGAGTAGAGGGGCTTAGTCTCTGTATGGTTTACTTCTGTATGTTTAGCATGTATGCTGGGGGATTTCTTTTTGGTAGGATATTGGTGGCTAAGTGGTATGGGGATAGTAAGGTTATTTGTTGTTACTTCAATTGTATTTTGTTGTGTTTGTAAGTTTATTCTTGGGTTATTTAGGAAATTTGTACCTAGTAAGAAAGGTGTACTAAAACCACAAAGATTGTCACATATGACTATAAAGTTAACTGGTATGTTTTCCCCATGTAAAGTTAAGTCAAAAATTATTGTACCCATTTGGTAAAATTCTGAACCCGTGATAGAACGTAATGTAATTTCTGTGGGTTTTAATGGTATGTCTATGTTAAATGTCTCTTCCATTTCACAAATGAAAGAGTACCTGCAGAGGCTACTGTTACTACCGCTATCTAAAATAAATTCTCTGTCTTCTAATATGTAGTTTTTGTAATTTATATTCGCTTTTAAAATATACGCGGGTCCTATTAGCGGATTTGCTTTGTGGGCATTATTTAATAGGATTTGGCTATCATTAGTAAAAGCGGAAGATAAAGTAATATCTTGAGATGGAATTAGTAGAGGTTGAGAACTTTGATAGGAAGGACTAGTAATAGTGGTAGTAGTAGTAGTAGTAGGAGGAGGAGGAGGAGGAGGAGGAGGAGGAGGAGTAAGGAGGAATGGTATCTCATGGACAGAGTTTAAGTTCGTTACCGGAGTTGGGGGCATATTATAATTTGGAGTAATTTTATCATCGGTCGTTACAATCGCGGATGCCGGTTTTTGCATCAAGTTCGAAAGGAGTGCGCTATTTGACACTGGTTTAGCGGATGCTGTTAGTAAATTAATCGTATCATTTGGGTTAGTTCTTTCATGCATTGTAGCAAGAGAGGTTGTTAAAGGATCCATAGGGTTAGAAAAATTCATGCTGTCTGTCACCGAAGTAGAGTGTGTAGTAGAGACAGTATAAGGATCGAAAAAGGTAAGTAGCAGTAAGCATAGAATCGGAAGTTATTGTATCCTGCACCGGGTGCATAGGTTCCTTAGGTATATTTATAGGATCAAAAAGGTTTAGTAGGTCAGCAGTAGGCGTAGGATTGTTAGGATTAGATGTATAACTACTAATGTTAGGCATAGGTTGAGGGTTAGGCATAGTACTTTGGAAGTGGTTAGGCATAGTATTTTCAAAATGGTTAGGTATAGTACTTTGGAAATTGTTAGGCGTAGGTATAGCATTTTGAGAATCGTTAGGCGTAGCTATAGTATTTTGGAAATTGTTAGGCGTAGGTAAAGCATTTTGGAAGCTGTTAGGCGTAGGTAAAGCATTTTGGAAGCTGTTAGGCGTAGGTAAAGTATTTTGAAAATTGTTAGGCCTAGTTACAGTAGTAAGCATAGAGTTAGGCATAGTGTTAGGAGTAGTTATGGTAGCGAACATAGCGTTAGGCATAGTGGTAGGAGTAGCTATAGTAGTAAACATAGCGTTAGGCATAGTGGTAGGAGTAGCTATAGTAGTAAACATAGCGTTAGGCATAGTGGTAGGAGTAGGTATGGTAGTAAACATAGTGTTAGGACTAGTGGTAGGAGTATTTAGAGTGTTAGGCATAGGTTTAGGCAAATTGGTAGGAGTAGGGAGAGTGTTAGGCATAGGGTTAGCCATATTGGTAGGAGTAGGTAGGATGTTAGGCATAGGATTAGGAGTAGGTAGGATGTTAGGCATAGGGTTAGCCATATTGGTAGGAGTAGGTAGGATGTTAGGCATAGGATTAGGAGTAGGTAGGATGTTAGGCATAGGTTGCGGAGGTAAGGTAAGCATAGTAGGAATACTATCTACTAAATGGGGGAGAGGAGATGGTGTAAGGTATAGGGTTAGGAGTAGGTAGAGTGTTAGGCATAGGTTGCGGAGGTAAGGTAAGCATAGTAGGAATACTATCTACTGAATGTGGGAGAGGAGATGGTGTAGGGAAAACATCATTTAAAATACATGTGTTTTTTGTATCAGAACAAGTGTTAGGATTAGTGTTAACCCTCTGTTTTTCCCTAAAATTATAATTTATATTCTTGCCCACAATATTTTTAACATTTTCGTGTTGGGCTAATCGGTCATTAGCCCAACTATCAAAAGTAATGGAAGGATAAATGTGGGTGCCATCACCGTTATCACATTTATTTATATAATTTTCACTATTGGGTTTTAGCCCATTCACCTGTGTTGTACTAAAGGTGTTTTGCAAGCTAAGTAAGTTGGTACCAATGTTAACATTGGCACAACCTCGGATATTCACATCATCCGGAACAAAATTCTTTATATTTAGTGTACCTAACGTGGGGTGTATTTGAGAATTCTTATAATCTCTTAGGGTGTGTACATTTTTATTAAAATTGCCTAATTTTAAAAATGCAATATTTTGCTTCTTTATTTTTATGCCTTCTAAATTAACACTAGGCTTTTCTAAATTTTCACTATATTTTTCTAAATTAATTATCTCTGCTTTTTCACTAGACTCGGAGGATGAGTCGTCACAAATTTTAACACATTTATTATAGGAGGAAGGAGGTGGAGGAGAAAACAATAGTTGAGAAACACTAGGGAAATCACTGGTTCGTTGGAGGGAGACAGAATTGGACTTGCTCTGGTCACTCTTTTCTAAAAAGGATCCTGTGACTTCCGAATTGTCAAAGGAGTTCTCAAAATTTCTCAATTGGGGAGGCATGAGAGCGTCAGGTGCTCTTCGTTTTCCTCCATAGTTGTGGTAGTTTGGGGCTTGACCTTGTCGGTGAGCCTGGTGAAGATATTGCTGGTGAGCTCTCGGGCGATCACCGGTGCAATAACTGTTTAATGGTTGGGGAATTCTCCACTGTCGGGAGGAATCATCATGATTGGAAAAATGAGTGAAGATTGTCTTGGCTCTTCGTTTATTTTGGTAATTGGAGTTCCAATCGTAAAAATTGAAGTCGTCAGGTGGACCCTGATTGTATGGAAGTCTTCCATAAGAATGAGAAGAGTAAGTTAGGACTCTTCTCCTATTGTAATATGAGGTTTGAGCGGTATGGTTTGGCTCGAAGGAAGGAGACTGATGAGGACTACACTCAGTCTTCTGGAAATGCCTTAATTGCATTTTATGATAGGGTGACGTTTTCTTTGTCACATAAAATCTCTCCGGACGGAGGAGTTAAGAATGGCATCACTTAATATCTTGTGATGGTCTTTTTATTTAGTAATGAACGTGGCAATCGATATGAAAATGAATTTCCAGTGATTTTGTGGCAGTATGTTTGGAGAAGCCTACCGTATTCTCCGGTTAAATATAAAATGAATGTGCAAGTGCAAGTTAAGAATAAAGAATATTTCACGTACCGTAAATGCGACCTTCACCTATCGCTCTTGTGCCGAATCTAATTATGGCGTGGTGGTATAGTTTCGTCAGTTTTATTTTCCAGGTTTGGCAGGCTTCGCCAGTTTTATAACCTCTTTGTAGGTATTATAAATTAAAGCCAAATGGATCGCAACGGAATTTTTATTTACGCTAGAATATACCACCATCTACCACGCCTGTGGATAGAAGCGAAAAAAAAAACAATTAGAAAAAGAATCGGTGTGGCAGATAAAAATTATATATAACAAAATCGCATATTCTTCATTGAAATAAAAATATTAAATATATATATTTTCAAAAGAAAATGAATGTTTAAAAATGTGGGAGAAAAAAAAAGAAAGAAATACGCTAAAGTTATCTCTAAAATACCGTGCAGCTAAAAAAATGCAATAAACTTAGGGCCAGATCTACCATGCAGTTAAAAATGAAAACTAATATAAAAATGAGCACAAAATTTTTACAGGGCAGCTTAAAATAAATATACAATAAAATTAAGGTCAGGTCTACCATGCAGTTTAAAATGAAATCTAATATAAAAGTGAGCACAAAAATTTTACAGGGCAGCTTAAAATAAATATACAATAAAATTAAGGTCAGGTCTACCATGCAGTTTAAAATGAAAACTAATATAAAATGAGCACAAAAGTTCTACAGGGCAGCTTAAAATAAAGATTGCTATACCATAGGATCTAATATACCATGCAGTTAATCAGGTCCGCCATGCAGTAAAAATACGATTAAATTTTATCCGATATTTAAAATTTATATGACCTCTTGTTAAATGGCCAAAATTTACATTAATTATGTTAAGTTTAAAATGCGAGAGGGAAATTGATTTTGCCAAACGTAAGATGCTTCAAAAAAAAAAAAATTTAAAAAAAAGTTTAAAATGTAGAGTAAATTCTATGAAAAAAATATATGGCAAACAGAAAGTAGTTCTATCTCGAAAGCTTAAAACAATTGTGACGCGAGAGGGAAATTGATTTTGCCAAACGTAAGATGCTTCAAAAAAATTAAAAAAAAAATTATTATAACAATTATGATTATAACAATTGTAATATGTTATTATTGTTGTTAGTGTTATTATTTTAATAAAAAAAAATTATTATTATTGGAATTGTTTCTATTATGATTATTTTTATTATAATTTCTAGTTATTATAATTGTTGCAAAAAAAAATATTATCACTATAATAATTATTATTATTATAATTTTTATTATTATAAATATTAATATTATTATTAAAACTTTTATTATAATTATTATAATCATTATAATTATTAAAATATTTATTGTTATTATTAGAAGTATTTATTTATTTTATAAAAGTATTATGGTTCATAGTTTTATAAATCTTAATTTTAATATGATTATTATTATTGTTACAACTATTATTATGATGATTAAAATCATTAAAATTAATAAGATATTTATTATTATTATTAGAATTTTAATTAGTTATAAAAATTAATATAAAAATTATTATTAATTTTATTAATATTTTTATTATTATTATAATTATTATTATTACAATCATCATTATTATAATTATATATATATAATTATTAATATTATTATAATTATTAAAAAAAATTATTTTTATAATTATTGTGATTAAAATTTTTGTTATTGTAATTATTATTGTTATTATAATTTTTAGTAAAATTAATTTTATAATTCTTATTACTATTATAAAATTATTATTATTATTATTATTATTATTATTATTATTATTATTATTATTATTATTATTATTATTATTATTATTATTATTATTATTATTATTATTATTATTATTATTATTCATTATTATTATTATTATTATTATTATTATTATTATTATTATTATTATTATTATTATTATTATTATTATTATTATTATTATTATTATTATTATTATTATTGTTATTATTATTATTATTATTATTATTATTATTATTATTATTATTATTATTATTATTATTATTATTATTATTATTATTATTATTATTATTATTATTATTATTATTATTATTATTATTATTATTATTATTATTATTATTATTGTTATTCATTATTATTATTATTAATACTGATTTTCTATAATTATTTCAATTAACATTTTTATAATTATATATATAATTAAATTTTTTTTTATTATTATAATTTTTATAAAAAAAATTGAATTTTATAATTAATCTTAGTATTCATATTACTATTATTAATATTATAATTATTTCAATTAATATTTTTATAATTATATATATATAATTATTTTTATTATTACAATTCATGCGTATTTCCAACATAAATTAGGTCCAAGCTGCCTGAGGGCATGTTACAGCGCGTGGTCATGCAAGATAAGAACAAATTAAAAATAAAAATGGCTTACCAAAAATTAAATTCGATTTAAAACTTTAAGTACGGTACGCGACAAATATTTATAAGCACTGGCACAAAAAAAATCACGGTAGGTTCTTAAAATTATTTCACTGCATTTAATCACTCTCTCTTAAAAAAATTAATTCCCCGTTTTTCCAAAGCAAACCACGCATCAAAATCTTCCGATAACGACTCCTCGAAAAATGCGTGGAATCGCGATGGCTTTTGAAAGTTGAACGAAATCTTGAGGGAACAGTACAGCAGTTAATTTTTTTTGTATTTGGTAAAAAAACTTTTGGGTTAGCGTCATTAAAATTAAGAAAAAAAAATTATGAATATTAAAACGCAACTGATTCTAACTTTATGTACTTGTTGAAGATGATAAATTTTTTTTTTTTTTTTAGAATCAAGTGACCGAAAACTTCAAAATTTTTCGTTTTACACGTGTATCCAAATCTGAATTTGTTATTGTAATGTATTTTCTAAAATCTTTTAAAATTGTTTTAGAATGTACTTTTGTTATTAAGTAATTTATTATTAATTTTTTTTTTATCGGATTTTGACTTTTAAATGTATCTTATATAAATATTTAATAAATAGTTTGTTGTCTGAAAAAGAAATGAACCAGTTTGGAAACTCCAAGATAAGAGATACTTTGAGCACGTGGATTTTAAAATTCGAAAATGAGAGAATGCTTGAGCATTTGAATTAAAAATTATTTAACTATTTTTAATGAAAAAGGTATCTTTGCAATTGAATGAATATGATGTTGCAATATATATATATATATATATATATATATATATATATATATATATATATATATATATATATATATATATATATATATATATATATATATATATATATATATATATATATATATATATATATATATATTATATATATATATATATTTATATATATCAGGGGCGTATACATAGTAATAAGTACTTTTACATATACTGTATATATATATATATATATATATATTATTATTATTATTATTATTATTATTATTAAAGATATTATTATTATTATATTATTACATATTATATTATTATTATTAATATTATTTATATTATTATAAACATTATTATTATATATATTATTATTATTACATATATATATATTATTATATATTATTATTATTATATATATATATTATTAATATTATTATTATTATTATTATATACATATATATATATATATTATTATATACATATATTACATATATACATTTATACATATATTACATAGATATACATATTATTATTATTATATATACATATATATATTATATTACATTATATTATATATTACATATTATATTACATGTTATTATTATTATATATATACATATATTACTACATATATATACATATGATACATATATATACATATAATATATATATATCAGGGTTTGTCAAAAAATGTTTTTTTACATGTAATTCTACACTTTAGTACATTTTTTGGAGTACTTTACTCTGCAGCATTCATAACCCAGCAAAAATTTGTAATTGTACTTGCACCTTTGCACTTAGTACTTGTACTTGGTATTTGCAAGTACTTTTGGCCTTTTTTTATCAAAAAATTCAATATATTTTTTCTATCATTTCATGCATTGGTATTATTATTTCTTTTTGTATTCCTATATATGAATTGAAAATAAATTTACTTCTATGAATATAAAGTATAAACATTATATATATATATAAATATATATATATATATATATATATATATATATATATACATATATATATATATATATATATATAAACATATATATATATTAATATTATATTCATATATATTTATATTTATATATATATATATATATATATATATATATATATATATATATATATATATATATATATATATATATATATATATATATATATATATATATTATATATATTATTAATTTGTTATATATATATAAATATATATATATATATATATTATATATATATATATATATATATATATATATATATATATATATATATATATATATATATATATATATATATATATATATATATATATATATATATATATATTGAAGCTGGGTGCTTAGGACCGCTTCTTTAAGGTTGATTGAGAAATGTTCGATTGTTTTACAAGTTTATTTCCTTAAGGCTACTT
>JABUQX010043744.1:0-11712 GCA_015478945.1 Trachelipus rathkii
GGGGGGATGTAGCTGCTTTAAGAATTAGTACGTACGAGTGGTTGGGAATTGAATTTTGACTTTTGTTTTAATAAGCATCTCATTTGTTAAGAGAGCAACATGGATGCTTGGAATGTAGGGCGTACCGCCATTTTAAAGACATCATTTAAGTCGTTTAAAAGTTTAAGATTGGAGAAATAAATTTCGGAAAATTGAATAATAGAACAAGATTGTAGCTTTTGTAACTTTGTACGTTACGGTGTTTGGTAACTTAATTAGAATTTGATTTCAATATACACGTTCTAATAGAGACCTAGAACATATGCTTGAATGTGAGACCGTTCAACTTTTGGATGCACCTTAATTGGATCGCTAAAATAAGTTTTTAAAAAAATGTTGTTTTTTTTTTGGAAAATTTGATTAAGAAGCTTTCTTTTAACTCTTTTACCTTGCACCTTACGGGGTTTTGGGAATTTATTGTATATTGTATTTTATTAAAACATTTCCTAAGGCAAAGAAAAGACAGCATAATTGGAGGTGGCCGTTTAAAAAACATAGTACCAATATTAGATCGTCTAAAAAAGTACAAAATATGCATTTCTTTCGGAAAAATTTATTAAGATGAAAGATTGTAGCTCTTATAAATTGGTACGTACCTGGTTTGGGAATTAATTTTACTTTGTTTGATAAAGCAATTTTAAACTAAGTGCGACCTTATTTGAATGTAGGCCGGCTCATTTAAAGACATAATTTTAAGGCGTTTTGAAGAAGTTAGAAGAATTAAGAAAAAATTTGGAAATTGAATAAAGGAAAGAGGTTGTAGTTCTTGTACTTTGCACCTAGGGGTTTGGGAATTTATTTTAGAATTTTCTTTCATAAAGCAATCTGAATAAGAAAGCCAACATAATCTTGATTTGGGCCGTTTTAATTTATGGACCACATAATTAGGTCGCTAAATTGTTTAAAAATAATGAAGATTTTTTTTTTGAATAAATTTGATTAAAGAAGCTTTATTTAACTGTTTTACCTTTGCCACTCTAACGGTGTTTGGAATTTTTCTATATTGTTGTTTATAAAGCATTTTCCTAAGCAAGAGAGACGCATATCTGAGTTGTGGGCCTGTTTAAAAATAAGACCAATATTAGATCTTAAAAAGTAAAAAAATATGCAATTCTTTGGGAAAATTTTATTAAAGCAGCAAGATTGTAGCTCTTAAATCATTGTACGTACGTGGTTTGGGATTAATTTTACTTTTGTTTGTATAAGCATCTTCCCATGTAAGAGAAGCCAACATATCGAATATAGCGCGTCATTTTAAGACATAATTTAGAGGCGTAAAAGTTAGAATTGAGGAAAAAATTCGGAAAATTTGAATAAATGGGAATATGATTGCAATTCTTGTAACTTGATATCACGGAGTTTGGGAATTTATTTAGAATTTTTTTTCTGAAACCAATTGAATAAGAGAGCCAACATACCTTGATGTGGGCGTTTTATTTTATGGACCATATTAGGTCGCTAAATGGTTTTAAAAATAATGGAGATTGTTTTTTTTGAAAAAATTCAATTAAAGAAGCTTATTTTAACTCTTTTACCTTTTCACCAACGGGTTTTTAAGGTTTTAATTTATATCTGTTTTTTTAAAGCAATTCCTAAGCAAGAGAGACAGCATATTGGATGTTGGCGTTTAAAAACAGTAGACACAATATTTAGATTCGTTAAATAAGTTAAAAAATAATGCAAATTTTTCGAAAAATTTTTAAAGCAGCAAGATTGTAGCTCTTATTAATTGGGACGTACGTGGTTTGGGAATTTAATTTTACTTTTTTGTTGTTTATAAGCTCTCACTTGTAAGAGAGCCAACATATCTGAATGTAGGCCGGCGCTCATTTTAAAGACATATATTTAAGTCGTTTAAAAGTTAACGGAATTGGAAGAAAAAAGTTTCGGAAAATTTGGAATAATAGAAAAGATTGTGAACTTTTGTAACTTTGTTACTACGGTGTTTGTAACATTATTTAGAATTTTATTTCATAAATACGTCCATAAATAAAGCATGAGCCAACATATCTTGAATGTGAGTCCGTTTTCATTTTATGCACCTAATTTTAGGTCGCTAATAATGTTATTTAAAAATAATGTAGTTTTTTTTTTTTGGAAATTTGATAGAAGCTTTATTTTAACTCTTTTTTTGCACTACGGGTTTGGGAATTGTATTTTATATTTGTCTTTTTAATAAAACATTTCCTAAGCAAGAGAGACATATCTGGATGTGGGCGTTTAAAAACATAGACCATATTAGTTAATAAAATAAATTATTTCTTTCGGAAACTTTTATTAAAGCAGAAAGATTGTAGCTCTTATAATTTGGTACGTACGTGGTTTGTGAATTTAATTTTATCTTTTGTTTTATAAAGCATCTCCCATTGTAAGAGAGCCAACATATATCTTGATGTAGGCCGGCTCATTTTAAAGACAATTTAAGTCTTTTAAAAGTTAAGATTGAGAAAAAATTCGGAAAATTTGAAAAAAGGAACAAGTGTAATTCTTCTAACTTAATACCTACGGGTTTGGGATTTATTTAGAATTTTATTTCATGAAGAAAGTCCTGAGTAAGAAAGCTAACATTACTCTTGATGTGGGCCGTTTTTATTTTATGGACCATATATTAGGTGGCGGAAAATGTTTTAAATAATAATGGAGTTTTTTTTTTTTTTGAAAAATTTGAAAAGAAGCTTTATTTTAACTCTTTTAACTTTGCATATACGGGTTTGGGGAATTTGATTATATTTGTTTTTTATAAAGTATTTTCCAAGCAAGAGAAGACAGCATATTCTGGATGTGGGCTGTTTTAAAACATTGACCAATAATATTAGATCGTTAAACAGTTAAAAAATAATGCAATTGCTTCGAAAAATTTTAATTAAAAGCAGCAAGATGTGCTCTTATAACTGGTACGTTACGTGGGTTTGGAAATTTAATTTGTACCTTTGTTTTATAGAGCATCTCCCATGTAAGAGAGACAACTCTGATTGTAGGCTGGCTTCATTTTAAAGACTATTTAAGTCGTTAAGTTATGAATTGAGAAAAAAATTCGGAAAATTTGAATAAAGGAACATGATTGTAACTTTTGTAACTTTATACCTATGGGGTTTGGGAATTTATTTAGAAATTTTTTTTCTGAAAATCGCGTCCTAAATGAGAGAGCCAACATATCTTTGATGTTGGCCCGTACATTTTTGTGAAATAATTAAGGTCCATAAAATGTAATAAAATAATGGAGATTTTTTTTGAAAACTAATGAAAGATAGCTTTATTTTAAACTCTTTACCATTGCAACAAACGGGGTTTAAGGAATTATTTATATTTGTTTTTTATAAAGCATTTCCTAAGCAAGAGAGACAGCATATCTTGATGTGGGCCGTTGTAAAAACATAGACCAATATTAGATCGTTAAAAAGGTTAAAAAAATAATGCAATTCTTTCGATAATATTTTTATTAACACAGCAAAAAGATTGTAGCTCTTATAATTTGGTAGGTACGTGGTTTGGGAATTTAACTGTTACGTTTTTTTATATAAGCGATCTCATTGGTAAGAGAGGCAACATAATCTCTGATGTAGGGCGGCTCATTTTAAAGACATAATTTAAGTCGTGTTAAAAGTTAAGACTTGAGAAAAAATTTCGGAAATTTAATAATAAGAAACAAGATTGATTTTTTTTAACTTTTGTAGCTACGGTAATTTGGTAACTTTATTTAGAATTTTATTTCATATACCACGTCCTAAATAAGAGAGCCAACGTATCTTGATGTGAGCCAGTTCATTTTATGCACCTTAATTAGGTCATCTGGACTGATAATAATAATGGTAGTTTTTTTTTTTTGGAAATTTGATTAAAGAAGCTTTAATTTTATTAACTCTATAACTTGATTCCTACGGGGTTTGGGAATTTATTTATAATTGTATTAATAAGAAACATTATCCTAAGCGACAGAAGACAGATATCCTGGATGGTGGGATCCGTTTAAGAGAACATAGACAATGATTGAAGTCGTTAAAAGGTTAAAATAATAATGCATTTCTGTGGTCGGGAAAATTTTTATTTAAATCAGAAAGATTGTAGCTCTTATAACTTGTTACGTACGTGGTTTTTGGGAATTTAATTTTAACTTTTGTTTTAAAAGCATCTCCCATGGTAAAAGAGCCAAAATATCTGGATGTAGTGGTCAGCCGCGGCTCTTTTTAAAGACAATCATTCGTCGTTTAAAGTTAATGAATGAGAAACCGCTTCGGAAATTATTTGGATCAAGGAACAAGATTGGAATTCTTCTTAATACGTCCAGGGTTTGGGAATTTATTTAGAATTGTAATTTCTTAAAGCAGGTCCTGATAAGCAAGCTAACATATGCTGACTGTAGGTGTTTATTGTTATGGACCGTATTAGGTTCGCGAAAGATTGTTTTGAAAAATAATGGATTTTTTTTTTTTTTGAAAAGTTTTGATAAGAAGCTTTATTTTAACTTTTTTACCTTTGCATATACGGGGTTTGGAATAATTAATTGTGATATTTCTGTGTTGTTTATAAAGTGAATTTCCTATGCAAGGAGACAGCATATGTCTGGAGGTGGGCTGTTTAGAAAGCATTGACCATATGTTTTATTTATAAACAAATTTAAACTAAAAAAAATTTTAATATAATTTTGAATTATGTTATATGTTTGAACTTTAATTTTCATAGATTTTAACTTTCGACTTTCATATTTTAAAAATGTAACAGACATTAAAGTTGATATTATTTAACGCTCCTTTACCATCAAGTATACTAAATAATTTAACTTACACGAACTTCCAAAAAATTTTCTATATTGAAGATACGGGTATATCGCAGCAATATACAAAATTACACTCTGTTTTAAGATATTTAAGAACCCTTCTCCTCTTTTTCTGTAAAAGGAAATATAAGTATTTATACTATGTGAATAAATTATACTTTTGTGTTTAGCTACTTCTTAGATCTGCGATTCAAGCTAATATTTTTTCTAACATTGAAATCTAAGATTAAAATATCATGTAAAAATTAATAATATGGTCGTTGTGAGGCATGGAAGTAATATGTCTATTAGAAAATATTTAGCTCCTATGACTCTTTACTTGCTTGACCCCTACTATGTAATTCACGTAGGGATTAAGTGAAGCTGATAGGTATCCATATATTTATTTCACTTATCTTTTAATGATTGTTTTTAAAGAATTGCTCTGGCATTCAAAATTCATATACAGAGCCTTTGCAATTTAGAGTTTTACTTAAACTGACATTTCCACATCCCAGGGATGTAATGATTATGTTACTCACAAAATAGAAATAGTAAGTACTAGTAGTTACATAAGTACGTATATAAAAAAGTAAACAATATATATTATATAATAAAGTTTTGTGCTTACTTTGACCAGTGATGACAATGATAATTTCCATTTCAAATTGTGATTGGTGATAAAACTACCTTACAAATAGTTTTATGAATTATGAATATAATATAAAAACAGGTCTCAATAAAATACCTCAGTCCACCGTCATAATTCTAGCTTCGATAAAGTGGAAAGATTATTTTAAGAAACAGGAGGGAATATATTTATATAAAGCTCAACTAAAGAAATAGGTTATCTACTTGTAAAAATGGAATGAATACTGTGCTAATGTTCTGTTCAATTATAACCTTGTAAGTCTTAATATCAATTGAAGTTAGTGTGTATTATATATCTTAACTACGAACTTTTTTAATTTTATTAATTTTAATTATTTTTAATATGTGAATGTTTGCTATAGGTAAGAAATTCATATTATATTTAACTTATGTATTATTTATCTTTAGATATAACATCTTGTGATATAATACTCTATGTAATATCTATGGTAATGGGTGCGCAATTGTTATTGATGTGCTGATACCAAAAATGTAATCGGTTTTGCAGCATATCACATCGCATTTGTAATATTGTGGTGTATAACACTATTTGGTAAAATTTTATGATTTACTCGTTTTCTAATGATACTGTCATATGCGCAATTTATGGGATATATATAATATTAATATATATATATATATATATATATTATAATATTATTATATATATATTATATATTATTATATTAATATATATATTATATATATATATTTAATAATATATATATATTATTATATATATATTATAATATATTAATATATATTATATATATAATATATATATATTATTATATATACTATATATTATATTATATATATTATAATATATATATATATTATATTAATAATATTATTATTTTTTATAAGTTGAGGAATGTTAATAAATAATAATAAAAAAATTAAATAAAATATATAAAAATATATAAATATATATTGGAAAATAAAATATGAGGAAAGAAGAAAGAAACAAAAATGCTTATATGAACCATATATCAAATGAAGAATTATCTAATAAAAATAAATTAAAAGATATAAATAAAACAACTTTTGATTATGTGAAAATAAAAAAGGAGAAACAACAAATAGAAAAATTGAAATAGAAAAGAAAATGGAAGTTTGTTTAGGTTAAGGTCCTAATGACAGAGGTACGACTCTCCGCTCTCGTTAGTTAACCAGAATATTCTATGTCGTAAGCATAGAAAATACTACTGTTAGCACATAGATCTGTCTGAGAATCAGTGACTCATAACATACAAACACCAGCCACTCGCAAATACATCATGCACTATCCCACCTTGCTACTCTCAGTAACACATGTCATGCTAAATGACATACTTTATTAACGTAGTCCATTCGCAATAGTGACCTTTCAGACAGCATCTCTCACACCAATAGCTTATCACTAACTCGCCTAGGCTTTTCGGAATTTCTGAGTGAGATGTAGTAGTGGCACTTTATATCATTCTACATCCATGAGAATGAACTTTCTAGCAGTTCCTGTATCAATGTTAGTGGTTCTCGCTTTCCTGTCTCCTCTAGTGAAGGCAACTTATATGTTTCTAACCATTCTGCCAAACTTGAAATACCCGCTCTTGCATTAAAGACAGGTTCATTTGTTCTATGTTAGCCAAGCACTAGTCTCCACGACACTAAAACCGCCGATCTGATCCCGTATTGTGTGAGTGCCTGAATCTCATATGTGTGCTGTGCTATCTTTCTTTCCATCTCTGTTCCCTGGTCATTGCGACACGTTGTGAGACATGTCTAATACAATATAAACATAACGAGATAAGGACAATAATATCTCCTCTCACATACCTCATTTGTTCCAAGGCGCTTCTCTCACTTAAATATGATATTTTCATAATACCTACCGTATCTCTACTGTATAGCATAAGCTAGTGTGAACCTCTCTAGTCTCAGTAACAAATGGCTTAATGTCTCTCACAAGCAAAAATAGGTAACTTAAAATCTTCCCTATAAACGTGGAATAATGTATCATGATGTGTATGTGCATGCAATGACCAAGTAACTTAAACATATGCATGTGGATATATTTACTTCTCTGCAGCCTCTCTTATACTAGGCGAGTGGTATCGCAACTCTAGCGTATGGTTTGCACTGACATCGTCTCGCTGCCTGATCACATAACATGGCAATCGTAAATGCTTCAGCAAGGCAACATGCGCGCTCGGTAATTGCTTCTCTCACTAACTAATAGCTCAGACACATACTTCTCACTGACGGTAACAGAGAATATCACGCGAAGAACCTGAGAAACTAACATATTGCTTACGTGAAAACTGCCTAAGAAAGTTACTTCTTTTCTTCTCTAATGGATGACTATGCATAATGAGTGTGCTATAAAAGTTGGCAACTACTATACTAACTTCTCAACCCCTAGATTACTCTCGGTATTACAGAAAAATCTCGCTCGAATCCTTAGTGATCTAAGATACCTTAGATAGTGGCTCAGTCAGACAAGCATATACAAATAAAATATGCTGATACAAGTTCTTATGAGTAATAGGCCTCTCCGTGGTCTCATACTATGGTAGAACAAAGTTGGCTGCTTTCCCTGCACTCGTATATATCAATATGACATTACAGAGATATAATGTTAGATAAAGACACTTTGTTATAGAGTGAAAATATTTCTCTACCGTATCGCAACTATGCACAGTTATAAAGATCGAATACTCTCGTTACGCAGAAAGTGTCAACGATACCGTACGAATTGTATAAACTTCATAATCTAACATAACTCAGCCACACATTTACACATTCTATATATACAATTACCCCATATGTTCCTGATGTCCCCCACAATCTATCTTACACTCTACACATCAATAAAAAAAACATTTTACCCAAATATCCATACGTGTACTGTCCTTTGATATCTAATATTGATCATATAATAGACATAAGTTGATATTCTATCACAAAGTCAATGAAATTTAGCTAATCTCTCCTGGTTATATGATATCCTCCTGCCAACATCTTGCACATATTTTAGATCTACTATTACGGCGAAAACTATAGACTTCACACGCAGTGTAAAAAACAACACAAACAAAATGACCTCGATACACATTATGAAAATTCAGCTCTTACACACCATAGATTAATAAAAAACCACCAAATCCATCTCAATAATATGACAATACATGTAGAAATATCTATAAATACAAATTAATTACATAGTAGATATCTGGATCCTTTTGCTCATATATATTATACAATTCTCCCCAATTACAACAGTAATGCTCTGGTAGAGTTGCAGTGGTACGACTTCTCGATTCATATGTAATTATATTGTGAAAACTCTCCTTTACTCTCCTTTCTACTCAATATAAGTATGTTATTTTCACATATTAAGTTATATTTATAATATATTTCAATATATTTAATAAAATAAAGTTTTGCTTTTAATGTGTAGATATTTTAGTAGACTTGTGAAATAAGTTATTTATATTTAGTTTATTAAAATTAATTAAAATTGTTATAAATGTGTCTGTGTATTAATTTCTCTCAAAGCAACTTGGGCACATTGATTTAATGAAATATATATATATATATTAATATATATATAATATATTATATATATTATTATAATATTATATATTATATTTATTCACAAACCAACTATTACCTAAAATTGTGATAAAGTGGATAAAAATCATATTAAAATATTTTACAAAATCTGTGTATTTACACACAAATATCTCATACAATATAGCTAGTATTCATATGCTCCATACAAAACTATTTTTCGCAATATACAATGGTCCATTAGATACAAAACTATATTTCTCAATAATATACAAATGTACGCATAATCCCCATTCTACATATAATTATATATTCATATGTCTCTCCCTCAAGTTGCTCTATTTAGTGCAGGAATAAAATAAACAAAAAGTAAATATTAATAACTAACTCAACGATTTTTTCATACGTTCATTCCTCATATTATTTTAATTTTAATTTAACAACCTCAAACTTTTTTCACATATATTATAAATCTTATATAATATTACACTAGTAAAATATGACAAAAAGACTTTTTTTCGTAGTTAGATATTTAAAACTATCTTCAGTTGTTGATAAAATATATCTCTTAGTGGGTTATACAGCAACATTAGCAGTTACAAGCACATTTTTGCTAAGAAAGTGAACCGCTTTTTTTCTTTGATGAGCTCATTTTATATCGAGTTCGATCCTGACTTTCCAGTATATGCACTCTGCTTGTCATAGTTGGTGAGAAAGATATGCTTATTACGCATATTAAGGGTACCGTGGATAGTCGGTTACTTGTGTTAGTCTGATAGTTTTTGATATTCATATTGTTATTTTGCTCTGTGTGTTGTTATTGGATTTCGAGATGTGCAATTTAAATTAAAATTTCATTGATAGGTGAGTGTTTTTCAACGAAGCCAATTGAAGGAAATATCACGTGTATTTCTGTCATTCACATTGGTCAACGATATGGAACGTGATATCTCGATATATATGTTTATTGATTTTGATGTTAGTTGTGTTCTTGTTTAGTTCCTTCTGCGTGTTATATGATCTCTTTATTGTGTATCTCCCACAGCTCAATCACATAGTCTTAGATAGGTGCTGAGAAGTTCTTGCTTATGGCGCCTGATCATATCTGTTCTTTTCTAGTATTGTGGGAATGATTGAGTCGCACTTGTCAATTTGCTATGTGGTAATTTTAAAATCACTCTCTGATATATAGAAGATATTGTGAATTGAGAGAGTATGCGCAGCGCTATTCTCTCGGCTTCGCTCTAACACTCGATTTACTTTTATTTGGTATAGATATGTTGATATATAATCGCTAGCAGAAGAGTCAGGAGGTATAGGATTTTCGATTGCATTTCTTTTTTGATGTGCTGCTCAACTGGAACTCGCATTATTTTTAGTCCTTGAGTTGAGTGTTTGAGTTCTGATTTTCATGGTTAGAAAATATTTTTTATTCGCTTAGATCGTTCTAGTCGTGAATGAAAGTTAGTTTGTATATACTACGTTAACTAGAGAGTATTCTTATAATATAGTTAAATACTAGAGAGTGCTTTTCTTACTAGATATTGTGCTTTAAGTGTGTGCTCTTCAACTCTGATAGAGGTGCAGGGAAGACAGATATTGTATAAAATTGCACTCGGATGGCCACTGAAGCTTTTGCTATTTAGTTGATTGATTAGAGCTTATTTTAACCTTAATTTGATAGTTATGTGGTGTGCGTGATAAATATGCGAAATAGGTAGAATGTTAGGAACGATTGTGCGCTAGCTGGTTTATATCTTCTCTCGCTACGTTTAATGCTTGTTTTAGTGTTGTTGTCAAATGACACTGTGATCATAAGGGTATATTTGAGTAGTTATTGGTCTTTGAGACTCTCACTATGAAGATATTAGAAAAAGCAGGGGAAAATCGTATTTTGTTTAGATGAGATTTGCATATGGCTGAAGTCTGGATATATTGTCGATGTAGGGGAACTTTTTTGTGTTGCAAACCAAGTGCTTTTTAAAGACTGTAATGTGCTTGAGGTTTGTGTGGTGGCAGCGGTGGTTAGGATATGCGTTAGAATTAATTTTAGTGTGCTGCCTCGGTCGACATTCGCAAGCTGTGGTGCATCTCTGTAAATAAGTCTTAGTCCAGACTTATCGGGTATGTGCACCGCTAGAGAATGGTTTTGCTGAGCTAGAAAATGTATATGATATGTGCTTAGATAACTCCATGAAAATGATTGCTGAGGCATATTGCCGTGAGGATGAAAGTAGAGAGTGTGCGTTTCACATCCATGCATGTCTCGACATAATATTGATTTTTCTCGTGTATGTATGATAGTATGACAGTAATTGTGCTCGAGAATGAAAGATTTGTATTGAATTTAGCAAGCCACTTTCACCATCGTTGGATTAGCCGCTAGCAGTATCCATGTATAGGATCATTAGTGCCACGGAGTGATCACGATAGTAGTATGAGTCTAATTTTTATAGTAAGATATTTAAATGTAGATGTGTTGAGTAATTTAGAAGAGCTCCTCTATATAAAGGGATCTGATTTGGAGGAGTAGAGGTGAAACAGTTATGTTGTTGAAATAGTTGACCTAACAAAGTATTGTGAGGCTTATACTTATTTATAGTGTGTTGTTGTGGAATATAGAGATATATTCGTGTAAATTTCTCTCTATAAATATGAAATACTGTGGTGCTGATATATTTATATCAGTGTCCCTTTTTTGAGTTAATTATTGT
>JABUQX010043745.1:0-35000 GCA_015478945.1 Trachelipus rathkii
AAAATTATGGCCTTCCGGCAAGATAACACTGACAACATATGGGGTCTTAATTGCAGTCAAAAATACGTATAAATACGTATATATATATATAGCGAACCGTATATTTACTCTTAATAAAATATATTTAATAGATTATATAATTAATTAAAATTATATTATATAATATATTAATAATATATAGATTAATATTAATATTAAATATATAAATATAATATATATGATATTTATATAATGTTAATATATATATATGATTATAATTTATTATAATTAATAATATATATAATAATCATTATAATATTATATATAGTATAATATTATATATGATATATAATAATTAATATGATTGAGATATATAATATATATTTAAATATTAGCTATGTGTGATATCTCGACTTTTTACTATTTGGAGATGCGGATAATTATTTTAATATCTTCGGATTGCGGATGCCGATGCAGATAGCGGATAATTCTGGAGTAAAGAGTTTAGCCACAGGGACCTTATATTTTTATGTAACTACGAAAACACGTTGGGAGTAGAATAATATACATTAAGTATACCCATTTATTTACAGTTAATTTTCATTAGTTTTATCTGTATTACGTATTTAAATGAATGTAGTCGTAATTAGTCGATTAATTACAGACCTATGTGACTCAATTCATGGGATCACAACTCGGAATGTTTTCGTTCTTATTCAACTCTTCAATCTATCTATATTTTTGTCGAGACCAAGAGCAAAGAGGTTCATATATATATTCAGCCCATTCAGACTCTACGACTGTGATAGCGTGTTTGAGAACTTCATGTATTTTTGATTTTTTCAATCAATTCTGGTACTCACTTGACCATATTTCAAAACTGTAGATTCCTCGGTCTCAATAAACTTTGGGGGTAACCGCCTGAGATTCACTCCCGTCCGAGATTTGTTGAAATCTGGACACGAGGGGAACATTAATAGCTAAGTTCAATTTTAGAAATTGCACTGTTTTCAACACTACAATTCAGTTGATATGGTCTGGTGGACCTCTAATGCCTTCTACAGCTCTACCGAAGATAACTAAATATAAGAAGCTAAGAGTATATTTTGGCACTAATATAGACCTCTTAAAAAGGCTGAGAGTTGAAGGTGCATTGCTTTTGAGCTTACTGTAAGCACGAATCTAGTGCAAGCCCAAGATAACAAGCGCTCGCTATCAAAAACAAACTCTGACTTTGGTATACTCGTACATTATTCAATGTCACCTTAGATAATTATTTCATATCGTAATATGTAGCACGAGACCTCCCTAACAACGTTTGCAATAAGTGGATCTGCAAACATGATAATTTGTTGTTTGTTAGATGCAATCGAAGATAGTTGTGGTTCTATTTTGTCAGATTTTGCTAGCTAGGATTATTATTAAAAAGTAGGTACTCACTCTGCTAAGCATTGAAGAGGGAGGTGTTCGACTTATACAACGCCTGCATCAATTTGTATCAATTCCCGAGAGCAAGCATTGATTGAAGTGCGGCCTAAGAGTCTTAGACGGAAAGGATAGGATTTACCGAGAAGGAATTACTAGACTAGTATATAAGGAAAGTCAGTAGAACTTAATGATCAGTCTTATTTTTTCACCGTAATATTTTACATTAGATTAGGTGTCGTGAGTTCGAGAGTTTAGTGTTATTGGGCTACTTTGGAAGACTGCATGATCTTAGTTCACACTAAGATAATTATTTTCTTCTTTTGATACATAGATGAAGGAGAAGTATGTTCACTCATTGAGAAACTTCTTCACGATTTCACTATAACTCATTCCTTCAATATGCACCTCGAGAGAATTTAATCTGCACGTCAAATTTAAAGCTTAATTTGTGTAGGCTCCGTACAACCATGTTGATAGTGGTCAGTTAAGTTGGGGGTAGCCACGCGCTTAAAGACCTAATTTTTTTCACACTTTTAGTTATTTAAGATAATTATTTAACTTATCACATGCTCCTCCATTAGGGCCTCTGCGCCATGGAGCCTGTGTCAGAATGAATAACGCTTAGAAGATAGAGTTAATAAAAAAATATTGAAGAAACATCACACTCATCAATAAGCATATCAAAACCCAAAGAATATTCACATTATTCTTAAATACGTATTATTCGCTATCTTATCAAATTTCCCAGTGGACCTGTTGTAGACAAAGGTGGAGGGATACAGTGGACACTTAAGTTCTTTGCTATTCCTCCAGACCATTTCACTCAAACACCGTCACCAATATTGAAAAGGATTATTAAAGTCTCGCATGGCATCGTTTAAATATTTCTGAGTTAATATGTGAAGAAACTGGTCAACAATAAGCTGTTATAAATTTATACTTATCGTATGCATACACCTTTGTAATTTTACAATTTTTCACAAGTATTTTAATTTGTAAATTTACCTTTCACTTTCTCACTGTGTCATTATGTTTTACTATATAACTACTTTTTCATCTTCACATGAGTTGTAGTATGGGATATTATAGTTTCTGCTTTTTAAATTTGTCTTCTGTGATATTCACTTTTAATATTTAATTATATTTTGTATCAGAGCGTGTATTTTTCTTGTGCTTGTGGATATATCGAAACTTTATTCAATATTTATTGATTCTAATTTTTTGCATATACAAAATATTTTAGATCATTAAATTATTATACAGTTGGTAAAAAATTGTATCTATTCTCAGCCGATTTTTCACCTGCATCTTATCGATTATAGGTTATCGAGGAACTTCCGGAAATCCGCTTAAGCTCTGGTTGAAAACCAACCTGCGCCAATATAGATATTGAAACATACTCATTCGTGACTTAATTGGAGTAATTATCAGATATCCATCGGAGAGAAATAGAGTAGAAAATAATACTCAGATCTGTATATACACGTATATTGTCGGACTATCACAGTAGGATTCTCTTTTCCAATAAAACGTAATCATACTTAATTAACTTTTTATACCCGAATTTGTATGATATTTAGTAGGAAATAAAATTGGACAATATTCATCATTGATTACACTGCTCTTTTTGGCTGTTACTGGAGTATGGGATGAAAATAAAGTTTGATTTTAAAATTATTTTTTATATGTTGAGTCTAGATAAAATCTTTGGTAAAAATAAATTATATTAATTAATATTCATGCACTAGTAGATAAATGATTTCCTTCTCAATTTTATATCGTGATATAAGCTTTAAATAACTCATTATACTCTCAAATAGATAGAGTTAATATATACATCATGAGAATGTATTATTCTATTCTATATCATTATATAGTATAACATAATGATGTATAATTTGATAAATGCTATCTTTGAGTCTCAAAACAATATAATCATACGTAATCGCATCAGATAGTACGGTTGCTTCCGCCTGTCTATTTGGTCCCTAACGCAGGATTTGCGATTTCACATTCCTGGCCCATCGAAATCGCTCCCTTAACCCCTTTTACCCGACAACACCTACACAAAGAAAGACTTTTGTCTCACGCGCGAGGAACGAGCACAACAGGTTCTGGATGCTCCTAGTTCCAAGAACCTTCTGAGTATATAGAATTAACACTTCTCGATAGGGAGATTTCGACCCTTTCTAACTCGAATTATGAAGAATAGCCATCTTTCTCCGCCCACAACACAGTGGACGACGCTCAGAGAACTTCGGCTTCCATAGCATTAGCTTCACCACGAAGAAAGCCTTGCTGTCTCTAGTTATCGCATAAGATACCAACGCCTTGGTTCCACAGGTAGTCAATAAGCAAGCAAACTATGGTATCAAAGGAGGACCAACATCCAGGCGTTTTGCTATCTGTCGCCCGTACATATTGAGTACCGAATTTTCACCAACTCCTAAAAATAGGAGAGAGCAATATATACAGCTGGGTTTGTGTGCTAATTGTTCTAGTTCAAAACATGCTGCCAACAGCTGTCCTGCTAAAAAATATGGTTTAAGTCGTCCCTGTGGACTTTGTAGAAACAGTGCTCATATAACAGCTCTCTGCCCTACTGGAGCAAAGGCCAAAATGAAGAGCAATAATCGTACAGTCACTTCTGAAGAACAACCGTCTGCATCTTCAACATCTCAGGACAATTCTGATGTTGGATGACCAAAACAAGGAACTTCCTGTGCAATAAGGAAATTCTTTCTAATCATAATATACCAAACTCTTCCTGATAGTTGAGAAAAGATAACAAAAGAACTGTCAAGTTCTTCGTCTAGAATCGTGATCCACCAGTCCGCTCCTATTTTAATAACAACATACTTTCTTAAACTAGGAGTCAGTTTTGACCAAACTCCTTCCGAACTAAAAACACTGTTAAAAACTTCATTTGGGGGCACAGGTTAGTCTATGCGCTCCTATAGAAGTAGACTAATGTTTTGTTGTCAACAGTTTAAAAGATCGCCTGTATTTGATAGATCCTGAACTAGATTTGAGTTTTGACGTGAAGGGCCTTGGGGGCCATTCATAATATCCCTTGGAAGTTAGATAACGTTGCAGATCAATTTTATATTGGTAAACATACTAATAGTGTTAATAATATTGATGGACTTTTAGGCATTGATGTTCTCTATCTTTTCAAACATTTATGTACTATTCCTTGTATAAAGGGTAGGGCTTTAGAGACATGCCATGAACAATTCCTTTTGGACCTGTAAAGTCATTTTAACTCCGTCTCAAGAATCCATCATTTTTGGTAGTGATCTGATCTAGACAATTGCAATAGGATAAGATACTTCATAACGAAGTAAATATGATCCTGAGACACAGGACCAAGAAAAACATTCCATGCCACTCTCTCAGTCCTCTATTCTCGCGATTATCTATTAATACTTAATCTCATTTGCGTGACATAAATCAACCAAAATACTAATCGTGTATATTCTTATTCTATTGAATTTGAAGATGAATCACGTATTGACTTCGATCATCTCTTTTATTATTAGCGACCAATAAGAAAACTATTGCAACTCTGATTTGGTGTACGTATAGAAGATGTCCAATTTTTATATGATATATATTAGAATATAACTCTTAGGGTATACATATAAAATGAAAATGACACTATTGCACCTCAAATTGTTTTTTCCATTGATGACCTGCACTAGAATTACTCTATATTAGTGAAAATCGTATGATAAGTACCTGGAATAGAAATTTTGTAGCATACCTACTAATTATGCATTGTATAATATAATAGTGACTATAGAATTTAGAGGGGCGAGTTCTAGTACTATAATATGATTATAAACTTATATAATTTAACAGAGTAGATAATATATAAAGTAATATATTTTAGATAAGATGTCCTAATCTAATTCATAGTTACAAGTCACTTATGACACTTATACTTTACAACGCGTTATAAAAATACGGTTTAGACAATACAAATAGGTTAGCACTCACTTCGCTTAATGAGTGAGTCTTTTCATCAAGCTTTTAATGAGAGAAGCGAATCATAGAGCTGTATCAAGAGTTCTCATCCTAACGATTTACTATAATTAATCCTGGATAATTTCCTATCACTAGTCCGATCATTATATCAAAACAGCTTCTCAAATTACAGTAGACAATAATTCAGTAGCCGTATCTTATCAATATTAGAGTATTAATGATTAGGTTTATGTATCAAGCCTTCCACACGATTATTATGGCGAGAATAGAATAAATGCCTGGTTTATCACTCTACACGTGAGAGGATAACTAGGCTGTCCTCTCTTTCTGTATTCTTATTGCCTTCCTCATATATATTTCGGTTATGCATATTATTAATCCAGACATCCTGCATTGATTAAGAAGCTCCTTTAACCCTTGCCAAAATGTTATAGAGCACTTCAAATCTGAGTAAGTTAGTATATAATATGTACCTTCTGTTTTTTTGGAACTTGAGATAGATTGGTATAGATATGTATAATCAATAAAATCCTACTACGTTATAGTTGTAATATATTGTGAATGTAACATTCAACAATATAAAATAATAACACACAACACTCAATTGGTTATTCACTAAGGCCCTTATGTACTGTAAGCGACTTGCGGCTCACTAAACCAAACTTGCCATCTAAACCAAATTATCCTCTCTTCACATCACTAGGACGCAGTCTGTGTACATCCGTCTATATTTGTATCATGCAGAACATAATACTAGCGATTGCTAATTCTGCATATATAACACAGATATTGATCAATGTCTTTAAGAGTTTTTATCTGAACACATGTTAACGAGTCCAATATATATCTAAAACATCCGGATATGCAATGTGAAGGAGGGTTTTGACCTGAGCTAACATCGTGGAAAAACTCTCAGGAAATAATGTGAATCACGAGCCATAGAGATGTGAGCAATTTACGAAAGTAGACGTAAAATCAGTTCACACATTGCAAAGATTTGTATATAAAGAAAGCTAGCCCATACTCAGTAAAACAGTGGTCTGCTGAGAGGCCGAAGGAAAGATGTTTTTTTGTTATTTAGTAGAATATTCAGCGTTAATATGAGTGATACGGATTTCCTTTCAATCTCCGAGTGGTAACAATAATAAAGAACACTTATATACAGCAATATGATGTGTCACTCTTCTTTTATAGCTATCATTTGGTCTAGAGAATACATTACAGTTCAAACTTGTGGATAAAAAGATATTATGGTGCATGTTTTATTTAGCTTTAATTTCTAAATAATTGCTAAAGAGGTATAATTTAAAACCATCACTATAGGATGATATCATTTGGATAATCTCTGTAAGTCGCCATACTCATTAAATAAGAAAGATTTTGGGATCAATAGCGCTAAAAATATCAATTTTTTCTCTTTCTTTGAGTTTCGCGGTCATAAGTCCATACTATCGTACTTTCTGGAAGATTACGAAATTTAACAGAATTAAGAGGATCATAACTTAAAGGTGATTAAATATGCAAAATGACGAGAAGAACTTAAAAGGATTAAAAAGAAAGCATGACAGAGTGAAAATTTAGGCGAGAGAGTGAAAAATTGAGTACACTTGATATACTGAAAGGAAAGAGTAGTTCATAGGGATAATCGTATGCGTTGAGGTGAATCCTAGTTGGAAAAAAGCAGTTATTGTGACCTACTTTTAATGAGAAGTACCTAATGTGTTAATTCGGTTTCTCGCGAAACTAGAATAATATTTGTTATTTATATCAAAGAAGAGCGAAAAGTTATCTCATTAAATACTGTACAAATACATTAACTTTGTGATTCTAGAAATTTAAGTTATTATCTTAGCTCGCCCGCTGCTTACATAAAATTTTCCGTGAGCGTGCACCACATGCAAAATCTGCTAGATCATGATTTATATGGAGTTTATTCACTCGTGGAGAGCGTATTTTATGTCTTCTCTCCACCTACAATGATCCAATAGTATGAATCTAGGGGGATGTGCGGGCATACATTCTACTATGGTCCAAGAAAGATGTAAAATTTGTCATCCTTATAGAACTAAGAAGGAACACATTAGTACGTATTTATGTTAACTGTGTATATACATTAATATGTTCCGAGTGTTAAATTTTTTAGCCTTATTGGAAAAATATGCTTGCCACAAGGGATTTCTCAACAGTACTATACAATATATCAACAATATTTCTCTTAAAAAACAGAGAATCATAAAAATATATTTTTTGAGTCTATCTGGAAACTCTCAAATCGTGCGTGTTACAAGATCAACTAGAATTAATAAAAAAGAACAGGAAAACTAAGAACTGGCAAAATACAAATTTTTGATAAAACAAAATGTAATTTTCAGTAAGGATAATAAGAATCCCTACCCATCAGTGACTTCATTTTCGCTAACTAAGATATATAGAGAAGAGATTGTAGATCTCTACACGTAATCTGACCAGAAATTATATTTTCAATCCTGCCAATCTGTTTTAAGTTTGGGCACATTTCCTCTACATACTAGTATAATCTTAACTCCTCTTGCCCGATTTTTATAATATTAATTCCATTACATTTTTCATAGAAATGGTCTGTACGTGCGTCATTCCTTGATAAGATTTTCATCTAAGACAAAAGAGAACCTATCCTTTTGGTGTCATGGACCTGAGTGGAAGCATTTAGTGGCACGTATACTAATAATCTATTCATTTAATTGAGCCTATATTTAGAACATTAAAATCGTAAATTCAAACAGGAGTATAATATTACCAACTTAGCTCACAGTATTATTGTACACGTCTTACAAGGAGCAGGAAACCCTCCTGTATATTAGCAGTTGTTATTTATATTATTTTAAGCAAATTTTGCTAGATGACTATGAGGTTCACTATTATCTCAGGATTTGATGCCTACTATTTACTTTTATTATCACAATTTTTTTCATTAATATAATAACAATGAACAAATTGACTGTGATGCAAGAGCTCTATTATATTGTCTCTTAGATTATGCATGCAGAAATAGAGCCTTCTTACTTAAAGTAAAAATTGAATTTCTTCAAAAAGGCAAAAAACTGTTCCTATACACATTTCTAATCCTCTCTGAGATACCTATATTGTCTATATACGTAATCTTGGAACTTTATTATTTGTGATGAAAAAACGGTCCTTATTAGCAGTTATAATAATAGGTCGTCCTATTTTCTACCTGATTCATAACCCTTATAGAATTATTGAATAATAAATTGAATCTGGTTTTATTTTAATGTCTACTAAACCATTACATTATTAAATCTGATCCTATTCTTGCTATATAACTGCGTTGCGAGTACTGCGTTGTCAGCACTCTTATAATCAATAAAGTAACATAGTTGCGCGACCATAATCACTTATGCACTCGAAAATATTCTAAACAGAGAAATATTTTCAGATAATAAGAGGAGAAGTAATATAGAAAATATATAACATTCTTAACTAGACCCATTGAAACCTGACATATCTGAAACAAGTCGTTAGTAACTTAAGAGAGTTGTATAAATTACCTCTGTAGATAAAAATTCAACAATTTAATCCTTGCTTTAAATTTCCCATGTTAATCCCAATATATTACATGTGGCCTCACTCAAATAAATTATTTACTTCTTAATGCTTAATAAAGTTATATTTCAGTTTCCTATTTTTAATAATTTTCGAGTTTCTGTTGTCACCTAAACACAATGATTGGACTAATTATGATTTTTTTTAAACTTGTATTAACTAGAAGATTTGAATATTTCTTTTCCATAAAATATAATAAATTAATTGATTCTCATAAAATCGACGTGTACTTACTTATGCTTTAATACAAATTAATACTCGTTTATCACTCCCATAATACTACTATTCCACCTATTAATTTTGTTGGGGTGAGAGAGCTATTTTAAGAGTATGTACAATTTATGCTGCTACAGCTCACACGATGGAAACTTTTTTTATAGTAAGAGGCAGTCGACTCGGAGCTATGTAAACATGAAACTAATTTCCAAATCATCGCATCTGTGTTTATTCCATGTGTCCAATGAAATATTTAGTTAATCTATGTATTTAGATAGGGTCCCATAGTAATGTCGTTTTCATATCTCACATTGCTAAGGCACGAAAAGGTGAGGGGTATAGCACCATTAAAACCAACCGTTTTTTTCTTTTGCTACAAGGTTTATCACAGCTCAGATCGTCAGTACTAATTGTCTTACGGTACTCCAATTTTTCATCTCCTTAATTCACGTCAAGCGGTTTCGCTTTTATCAATACTTGTAGGACTTGAGGAAAGGCTTCTTTACTTGTTTGATCTATTCAGCACCATTATATTAAATAAATGTCCTCAAATTCATAATCTTTTGTCATCTTAAAGTAGCAAACTAATCGCTGTTATCTTTAGATAAGAATGAATAAAAAAAGATAATTGAGAATTTTTACGCGAGCTTGATTGGGAGTCAGCCACATATTGCTGTCATTAAATGGTATATTGACTAAAGACTATAAAATTTCATGAATCATTTTGTTTTCTATTTTAATTATTTTATAGAAGTTTAATTAAATATGAATAATCATGTCTTAACAAAAAAAATCCAAAATATCTTACTGCTTTCTCCACTAGAGAGATTGAATTGTAATTGATTTTGAAATAAGAACTAAAAGGAAGGGAATTGATTAACTCTCTTTTTATAGTGTAAACAATTGATAGAACATCCTTCATAGTGATATCTCTGGTTTCTTTCAAAAAACATAAAATATAAATAAAAACAAGAGAGTGACTAGGCATGGAGGCTGATTCTGCGACATAATTTTAACTCGCATCCCACTTTCGAACGGCGTGCTGATTTCAAAATCTATACTCTCACAAATCCAGACTCCCTTATCATCTTCCAATCCCATTCTTTATTATGTAATACGACATCCGAGTCCCTTTAGCACAACCATTCTATCACGAATTTATACAGCTTTGACACATTATAAAACTCGCTCACTGACTTGATTTGACAAAGAGACCTGACAATCGTTCTGCCAGGTAACTGTATCCTTGAAGATGCAGTTTCTGGAGCTTTCTCTATGAATGCTCTCGTGAAGAGCTTGATCAATTAGCCCTAAAAACGTTACAAAGTCTGTTCGAAGATCAGGTGATCGAGAGACTTGCTCTATCTTACTAGGTGTGTATAAAACCGAAGATACTGTTGAGAAGCGATATTTGGGCAATAGTGTGTTTATCCAATTTACTCCGAGTTATGTACAGTTAGTTAGATAAAATAATTTTACGACTAGTAAGTGGAAAATCTCATTATATAACGAAACCGAAAAATAGGAAAAAAAGATGATACCAATCACAAACTTAGTGTATAGTACCTTTTGTTCCACATTATATGAAGGCTGGGACTCCTCACAACAACTGGAGCTACTGAGCAGATTACCGTCCAGAAGGAGATGCAGTAATCGACACAGATAATCTTCTGCTACATCTGTGGGAAAGCTCACTTTGCCATAATCAAAGGCCAACATTAAACCTCTTAGTCAAAGAGGGTGTATCTTTGCCCTATACTTTAAAAGTAGACGGGGTATCAAGCAAATATTGGGCTCCTCACAAAAGTGGTGCAAAAACGTTGTTGAATACTTTGCGATCGATGTCTAAAGGAAGAAAAGTAAGCTGCAGAGCACTCATTATACTGGATTGCCTATTGGTGATAGATTCAAAAGTGACGAGCCAACCACATTTCCTGATCTTTTGCGACGGAACTAGCAACACTCCAGTGCACCGTTGACAAATGATAAGAAGTAATCGTATGATCGCACTGGAAATTAAAGCCTGTTGCGCGATGCTGGACCACGAAACTTTTAATCAACTTATTTCGAGCACACCAAATTACGTGGGCACATACTGACCTATGCGTAGCGTATCCCACAATCACTTGAACCAGACTCGTGTGGTGAATAGACACCGCTGTTCTGCATTTTATGGCTAATACTTGAGCTAGCACATTAACGAGATTCTGGTCCAGATTCTGCCAAAAGCAGTTGCTAGACAAGTATTGAGGTGTCTTCTCAGGCTGAACACGGAGAAAGGGATAATCACATCAATAGTCGACCCTTTACTAAAAGGGAGATCGTCATTTATCGTACACACACGAATGCAGCACCTAGCGAAATAGTTATTATTAAGGAACGCAGTAGGTACACTATCAGTATCGATTGTAATGATTTGATATGATTTACCTTTCTCAAAACCATGTTGAGAGTTACTGAAGGTACAAGTGCAAATGGATTAATTATTTATTTTGTACAGTAGTAACAAGTACGTTGCAATCCCAGCTTCTTTGGGGCCACCTCATCAACTATAGAAATATTACTCACTCGGTTAATCCAATCAGGCCGGAGCAGCGATTACTGTACAATTATAATAAGTATAATATTCAGCTCAGTAGCCAACATCATAAGATAATTCTTGTCGCGTAGCATTGCAACATGAACCATCTTCGTATGGAAATGGTTTAACTTTGAGTCACTGTATCTTGCAGGGATGATTAATTATGCGGACATAGGACGGAACAGGATGTCCATATCGGGCGGAAAGTTAACTCAATATTATCTCTTTTCTTCGTGTTTCCGTATAATAGTCGTTCTTAACAGAGAGAACAGTCTCTTATACGTTCGATAATATAATATGAATATTCATAGATAGTGGGCAAAGAATAAACTTTTATTAATAATTTATATCATAGTGTTATTAATGTTTATAATATGATAATCCCAACAGCTTTTATATTATATCTAATTTATATATATAATATATCGTAATAAACTTAACTGTTATATATAAATATTATATATTATACAAATCTGTATAAACTAATCTCTATATCATACTTATCTGAGTGAATAATAAGTATATATTATCCAAACTAGGTATATATACTATGTAATCCGTGAGATAGATAACGACAATAGTTTATGTTTCCAAGAAAACCTATTTATATCTTACTATTAGATTTCAAGTAAACTATGCGAACATATATATATAAAAAGTGAGTCGAGGCGTATCCAGGAAGTTTTTTTCCGGGCTGGACAGAAAAACAAATATTATCGTTTCTTATCCATTTATTCTCATCAGATATATATACTATGGTATCATAAGTTTTAGATACTTACAAAATAATAATCCTATATATCTCCCCTTTTTCTTTATATTCATTTATAATTTTAAATGTCTTACACTCTATATTTTATTTGCCATTGTACTATATATATATATATTCAATATAGTTATATATATATATATATTATTAACTATATATATACTATAATAAGATTTAAAGATTTATGAGCTATAGTATCACAAATATAAGGTACTTTATATAACTTAGCTCATGATACCAAATATTAAGTCACGTGGTCGCGTCGAAGATCGATTTTACAAATGCACATGTCTCCGAGCGGTTTTTGTTCAACAATGCCCTATTAAGTATTTCAATAAAATTAACTATTTTGAATATTTTTCTATGAAGTAGCTTAATAGTGCTTACCTATTTGATTATAGACCTTATAGTAACTCAAAAATGCGGATAAAGTTGTGCAAACTCATCTGCCGCACTAGACTGCTGAGAGCTATTTGTTTCTGGGATTGTGTGCGGAAGTGCCACATATGTATTTCCTAACTAAGTTGACATCCGACTTAGTTACATCAACTCTATTTTACTACTTCAGGCTACGAGCCACAGTCAGAGATTGGCTGAACACGTAAGGCAGACTGTCATTTGTGTATTATATATGGGTACTAGAGGTGCTCGTTTAGGTAACCCGTCCTATTGCTAGTAATCGCCCGCAACCATTGCGGAGAGTCTCCACGGCCTTCTCCCAGATTGGCTAGGACATTTATGCCGGTGCCCTAGAAGGATACCATAAGTATAATGCCGAGGAAATAAGTGATGGTCATTCCCGCGCACAGTTAAGTGAAGCTCGTTGTTTGGACCCGTGAGATTGTCGGAAGCTGGATGTCCGACACCAGCCACTGTGAAAATATCGTCTTAAAACAAAGCTGATGAACTGAGGATGACTTGTCTCTGAATCTGAAGCAAGCAAAGGCCGATGGTATGTGACAGGGCGGAGAAAAACGCAGAGCTGAGGCTTTCTAGAGTGTATGAAAAAATTTAAACTTAATTTGAAGCACTCCTTGCGGGTATAGCCACTGCACAAAGATCAGCCTGCATGAATAATGATGCCCAAATGAACTGAGAAATTCAGCTCGAGAATGCAGACTATTTTATTAGTTATGACCTTTTTTATAGTCGTAGAATGTCAATTGGCTGATATTACAATAACTCGTAAACTGAATGTATGACTAAATTTCTGGCACAGAAAGTTATTTGTATGGGAAAGAGTAGCAAGTATATAAGAAAAGAAGAATACTGAGATAGCTAGATATGTAACCTCCGTTGCATGTCCTATGCATGACACTACTGCCAAAATTAGAGATATCTGGACTCATCACCTGATCATTATCGAGGGGATAAATAGTATAACAGAAATTATACCACTAATAGCTATAGTAATTTGTTTATACTCCTATTGGCTCTGCCGGACACTAACAGAATAAATACCCTTAACCGTATTTGTCACATAGAGGGCTGAGAGATGTGAGTGTACACTAACTGAGCAGTCAGGCATAGCTTAGAGTTTAAAAAATTCATAACTGAGGCATTAGTTTGACTATATGGTTGTCAATATTGCAGATGACTAAGAACATTGTTATATATATATAGTATGATCCTAAGAAAAGTCGGGGAAGCGAAGTCAAGCAAAAGTACTAAGACCAAGGCCTGAATCGAAAGACTAACACACAGGCAAAGAATCAGGGAATAAATATGGACGAGTGTTTTTTTTGAGGCAGGAAAAGGCTACAACCATCTGATCAAGGAAAGAAGAGCATTGAAAAATGAGGTTACAAAATTTAGCACTTAAATCTAGGTTAGACAGAGTACATTATGTATTGGTTGGGAATCCTGAACTGCTCTAGGTGCTTCGCATTGCTGTGGACGAGCGGCAGTGTTGAGGCTTACTCAGATGGGTTGCATAGGAACCAAGTATTCAGACATGGAATATAAATTAAACATTCATATTCTAGTTTTGGCCACTGCTGACAGTATACTTCCTCGTCAATAATAAAAATCCACCGGCTCTGTTCGCGCTTTAAAGGTGGTGCAGCATTTACAATCTCTAGAGCACAGTAGATAGGCCGCGCAGGTGCCGTACTCTCAGCATTTGCACGCTCTTAAATTAGATCACACTGGCACACAGATACCTACTGCATCGTCATTCGATGAAAAGGATAAAATAAGTTGACGGTCCGAGTGAAAGTCCACTCAGTGCTATTGGGACCTGTTTGCAAGTTCCTCTAACTATCTTTAAATTAGGGGAAGCGCCTTACCACGTATGCATGTTACTTCCAAAGCATTCTGCAAGTTGTGACCCACCTATCCTGAATGTTGATCATAATGACTGATCATTAAGATATGAAGATCAGACCGGTATTTCCATTCAAACAGAACCTCGATAAAAGAGTACTTAATTAATAAAGAAAAAGTTGAGTGCCATATTAAGCGATGGTCTGGAGATGCATAGAGAAACTCGTAAAATAAAACAAATATAATTGTTATTTTACAGACATTTGTATTTTTATTTTTAGGTGAAGTAATTATGTAAAATTGTCGCTTCTACACTGATAACAACAATAACAACCCATACACGACAACTTGGTCTTACCTGTTGTATATATGTCTTTGTGTGTTGTTTATGCATCGAGAGAGTGCGAGAGAGAGAGCAGAAACTTACACTAATGCAATGAATTGTCCCAAGCATTTGCTGTCATACCAAGATCAAATCACAAAAAAAGAGCAAGGCTGTCCACGAATATTGCCCAGTATAACAATTGAGCACTTCACATCTATATAGAAAAACATGTTAATGTTCACTTTAAATGGCTCTACACAAGATAATAATATGCTTGAAAGCTGGAACAGATGTATAAGCAGTACTATGAGAATTGAAGCACCGAAACAAAAAAATAAATTGCTTATCAGGTTATCATAATATAATAGCAATACGGCGACACACAGCAATTCCAAGGCAAAATTAATAATCAAGTGAGAAATCGTTCACCACACAATCGCAGACAAGTAGTTCAAACACTGAAATAATTTGTCAATTCCTACTGATGCAGAATTCCTATACCGATCAGTGCTTGCAGTGTTTCGAGCCATTCTATGCACGAAACATGTCTAGATAACGAGCGTTAATAACTTTAGTACACATCCTTATCGGTACTTAAAATACCTAAGTGACGACTTCACAAGGAGTTGAGAGAGTGTAAGAACTTGAAATTTGAAGCATCTGACATGGTACGTGGAGCTGTGCACAAGTAGCTAGATGTATGCATCGTTTGCAGTATTAAAATCCTAAGAGGTCATATTTCAGCCTATTATATTGATACTCCAAATACATTACCATATTTCTTTTGCAGCAAACATTAGACCTAGAAGGGGGTAGAAGAACACGTAATGGCTGAAGGGTAAGTTTTGTGTAGTACCAATTGTTGAAAATGTGTAGGTTAGAATACTTTGAAAGACGATTATTAACGATTTCATTTATATTAGGGTTTCTATCTTCAAGTAAAAAATTGGGGTTAAATTGTCTGGATGAAACGTAATAAGAAAAAAAAAAAAAAAAAGCGACACCAAAAATTTTTCGATCACCATTAGTTGTTGAACTAAAAAACGTAAATATTCATACTTTTATTGAATTTTTCTATCCCAGAACGTTATTGGACTAATATATATATATATTATATATATAATATTATATTAATATATATATATATATAATATAATATATATTATAATAATATATATAGTATAATTAATATATATATTAATATATATATATATATAATTATTATATATATATTTAAATATATATACCTTTAGGGCAACTTATATATTTATTAACGGATATGATGATCAAAATTTTTTAGTGTCTCAAAATTATATTTACGGGGGGCCCATGGCTCACACTAGTGATACGTATCCTACTATATATATTAAATATATATATTAATTATATATATATATATATATAATATATATATATAATATATTAATATATATATATATCATATATATATATCACTATAAAATATTATATATATACTACCGTATATATATACAAACTTGCCAAATGACTCGCATGGTATCGTTATATATATATATATCCGAAACTACCAATAATATATTCTCAACATATAAGAATAACTTAAATAACATTTATATTGGAATCTAATCAGTTAACATTAGTAAAAGTATTTGTACATATGTATAAATTAAAAAAGATATTATTAATTATTTTATAGGGAGTAGTGACTATACAGAGAGCTCTACGAGAGGTACAGTATAGTATATATTATAGGACATGATATATAGATAGGGGGCCCCGCTGACTAATCGATTCAGTTCACCTACATTACTACGATTAGTACGTACAATAGAGTAGCCCACCGATCAATACTTATATGTATAATACATATATTTTGCGTGAGTTATTTTATATATACACGGGGGTAGTTTAGGTTCAATAAGATATATATATATTAATGTATATATATATATATAATAATTATAATAATATATATATCATATATATTATATATATATATATATTATATATATAATTAATATATATATAATATATTATATTAATTATTATATAATTAACATATTAATATATATATATATATATAATATATATATAATATATAATAATATATAGTTATATTAATATATATATATATATATTAATTTACCGTGTCTATGATATATAATATATATAATATAATATATAACTATATATCGTATATATATATTATATATTAATATTATTAATATATAATATATATATATATATTATATATATATTAATATTAATATATATATTATAATATCCATCATATAATATATAATATTATATATATAATATATATATATATAATATATAATAATACTATATTATAATTATGGTATTACATATACTATATACTCTACTAATAAATAGTATCTACAGAGTCACAACAATATCATACTAATATTATATTACTATATATATTTACATAAAATAATAACTATGTTTATGTAAACAATTACTATTATATATAATATACTACTATATTATAAATAGTAGTTAATATATAAGGATATAATATAACATTAAGTAAAAGTAATATATATAAATATGTATACTTAGGTACCTCAAAATATTATTGATTGGCATCTTTTAAAAAGACTAGTTGTGAAATATTGAAAAAAATATATATATAAGTAAAAGTAAAAAATACATAATGTAAAAAATAATATAAAATAAAATAATGTAATAGATAATAAAATAAAATTAATAATAATAACTATTGGATACTATCTATGTAATATGCGAATAATATAATCTAACTATTATAACATAAATATATATTAAGCTAACTATATATGAAAAGAGAGTATATAAATATATTATAACTAAGGGATTACTATCATTCACGGTCAGAGAAAGGGTCAGTAAAAACGTGTGCGCAGACATAGACTATAAGGTTTTGAAAACTAAATTTAACTGGTCGCCAAAAAATGAAGGCATTTACGGGGAGCGGGCCTGCAATTATCAATTTATAACATAAAATACGTGTAATTACATTGTGAGAGATTTTTTTGAAACGATATACTATAAATATACTATATATAATTATAATATAATATATGTATATAAAATAAATAATATATATATATAACATACAATACTTATGTTTAAATGATCACAGAATATTGATATATAAAAATATATTGTTTATAAATGTATATAAATTATTAATGATATAATATATTATGTATATATTATTAGTAATAGAGTACTATATATATATTTATATAATACTATACTATATTTGAATTTTTGCAATAAACTACCAACCTACTGCAATATAATAATAGATATACTTATTATTACTATTAAAATAATATTAAAGTTATTTATATATATTATATGTTATATTATTTATATATATATATACTATATTAATACAAAAAACTATATAATATAATACATATACTATATACTATATATATAAGAGCGGTTATATATCCTAGAGTACATCACTGAGATATATTAGCATAATGTGAGTCTAGTGAATCAGTCTCTATCATTCAAGATCAGTACTCTTCATTCAAGGATGGAGAATACCCTTGTATAATTTAGTAGTAGAACTAAATTCCTACCCTCATATCATAATAATACTATACGGGGATATAGGGAGTCTACCTATATATAGGAACAGTATATTAATACTCAGTCCAGTACTATTACTATACTAATATTTTGATTAATTATTACTATAATGGGGTATGTTACGCTAGGGGTTCCTAATATAATTTATTACCGCTACCTCATTCACCTATTATATACTAGGTGAGTTAATATGGAAATAGCGCTCCCCTAATACACCCTGATATGTATTCTACTACTCAGTATCGATAGTACCTCGATAGCCTACGTATATACCTATAATATATAATTTTATAATATCGAATAGTTCACTACTGAATAATATAAGTATATATAGTAAACCCTATATCTTGTTGTATTCCCTCAAGAGCAATATTGACGCGCGAAGATATAAATATATTAATTTATATTTTTATTATTTTATATTTATTATTTTTTTTATTTTTATTTTATTATATTATATTTTATTATTATTTTTATTACATTTTATAAACATTAACACTAAAATTGGACCAGCAGTTCCAGCAATGAGGTATGGAATAACCTTGTGGTGATTAAATAAAAATATTGGGCCATTTTGACAGTATCATCAAGTTGTAGTTTATTTGACCCTTGGAATTCATCCAGTAATATGATGGACAACTAATGTAAGACTACAATTGAACGACTCGGTAAGCAACTTTGTAAGAAAAAATGGAGAAGTAGATTTGAAATGAGTGGAATTATGGAGAGAACAGAATCCTGAGGAACATCGCAATTGACAGAAATATATATAAGCAAAAAGTTTGATCCCAAGCTATAATAATCATTCCGAATAATGGAACAGTAAAGCAAAAATCTTTATTATCGAGCATAAATTATGAATAATTCAAAAGAAGGAGAATTTGACAAACAGAGTGCGTCAATTAGACATATCACAGTTATATGAAACCTTTATTGAGATATGTCGAAGGTATAAACAACATATGGACTCACTCATCTACACTAATGACGTAGAAATCATATATTGTAAGATTAGAAAGTATATTGTTATACAGATTACCATATTATCGAGAGCCCAATAAAGCATACTGATATGATCTAGAAAGAAGGGGATTGAAATTCCCAGATGACATATGGAAATTTAGATAGATAGAGGATAGTATTTTGAAGGATTTTTAAACATAACTTATGCAGGTCAGAATTTAATAAATGAATATATTAGTCCAGAATGGTTATAGAGAAGCGAGGGCTACACGATTAATTCGAGATCGATGTGAGCATAAGCGCTCTCACCTTTGACACATAGAATATGTATTAGTATTTAAAGAGAAATAAGTAGTAACTTGTGTGCAGAAATGCACAAAGTCCTCCAGCTGTCTATATATAGTCACGCATTCTCCTAAAACTAAGGTACAGATATTCGAGCTCATCACTCTGATCAGCGTCAACACTAGGACATCTAAGAATTTTTCACTATATGTTGGATCATACATCGCAGTAGTTCCACCGATGAAGTTAACATACAGTGAGACACCGCTATGCAGAAGAAGTAGGAGTGAGATATCCGGCGATCAAAACATAGTAAATAGAGGCACGTGGTAAGTCTCGACTGGTGGCAAGCTGTCTATACCGAACTTGTATGACGTGGAACGAAGAACAAGAAAATGACTAAAAATAAGATTCAGTAAGGAGGAAGCGAGCCAGAGAAATGTGCGTTAATATCTATAATTTTAAAACGAACAAGATAGTCCAGAGAGTAATAAACTAGAGTTGCAACAAGTCACTGGTAGAGACGAAGGTATCTAAGTGAGAGGAGAGGTACTCGATAGATTATCTGTGTTGGTGAATGTAATGAAGAGTGTTTGAAGTAATGTGGAGCTCACAGATGTATAAACTCAGTGTGGACACCGGAGTACGAAAATGAGAATTGTTTGCGCGATCCCATGTGATGTTATGTTGAGGAAGAGTATAGAATTTTAAATTAGTGGGGAATTGGATGGAGAGGAAGCGAGCAGATTCAGGAAGATTTCGCGATACGACACCATAAGAGTGAGAAAGTTAAATGAAGAAGTAATAAGGATATTATTTAAAAGGTGGCTTGCAATACATCAGTTGATGGGAAGACAAGCTGAAACTGAACAAGATCTGGTAGAAAAATGAAGGAAGTGACGATTGTTCGACAGTGCATGTTAGTATAGTATGTAATGTGCTAGTATGAGTAAGATGAAATAAATCTGTAAACATAGCAATGTGTGGAGAAATACAGAGGTGATTTGCAAGCAACGTCAAGAAGCTAAAGAAAACAGAGCTAGGAGTGTGATATGATGAAGAAAAGACAGCTGAAGAATTGAATAAAGTTTCATAAGGAAAGCAAAGTTTAGTAAATATCATATTTAATAGAACACAATAGGCAGGACTAAAGAACAGTCATCTATTAGCGGAAGGAGGAGAAAAAGGTAAACATATGAGAACATTTGGAAAGAGAGCGATGAATCGAGCACTCACCAAGGGTAATGAGGTATAGGTAATTGTGCGAACTGACAGAAGCGAAAGGTTAAGAATGAGCACATACATTTGAAGGGTGGATAGCTCACATTGCTTAGATCTAATCGAACTATGGATGTTGTATTGATGTATGTCGAGCTATACGCCTTAATGAATTAAATGGAATGTGAGGAGTGTGGCAGAAGAGGAAATCTTAGGAGCAAAATCCATGAAGTCATAACAGGCCTATGGGCAGTAAAATGAGTATGAGTGATATCGTCCACTGTTGGATAGGGATCATGTTTAGCGCACTCAAGAAAGGATACGGCACATTTGAGGAAGAGATGCAACGCTTCACTAGAGTAAAGTGAGAAGGCTGCGATGAATGGGTAAATCAATTGCCCTAGAGTAGAAACTATGGGAAGAAATAGGGTAAAGATCCTGCCATCCTCACTTAAGATTTGCAGGTAATTACTGGTTTGATAACATGATCAAGGAAGGGAGGAGGCGAGATCGTAGTAGAATCTGAGAAAGGGATTTGTGAAGGCTGTGTGGCTACATAAAGAATCTTGAAAGGTATAGCGCTATATCGAAGATTATTGAAAGGAGAGTGTGAGATGAGTAAACCTGCCTTGCTGCGACTTTTATATACAGTGGTAATTGGGAGATAAGGGTAACTGTGGGAATTACAGTCTTCATAGCTATTAATTTTTGTAGAGGGGGAAGGAGAGGGGGGGGGGTGAATGATGTTTGTAGGGAATAAAAGTAGTTGCTAGGGGACTTATTATATGATATATACTATCAGCAGTACCTGTTCGAGTTAGTGACTCAAAGACTGACTTGGGTAGAATAAGAACACATCATTACAGAATTTCTTTCGGGCACCTCGGAAGATGGATGAGATGGATCACCCATAATATTTACATTGAAAGGAAATATGAATTGAAAAATTGATAGAGATGAAAGACACGATGAGAAAATTGTAGTAGTTGAAGGCCGTACATGATTTGTTCTTCTAGTAGCAGTGGCTATATGACAGAGACATTAAATAGGGGAAAATAAAAACCAGGGCGGAGAACCCATCTTGGAATTCCCGCCTCCCCACACCTTGGCCTGTTCCAGAAACTTACGGTGGGCCCCAGGGAGTGAAATGATGGATGCTAATTGGGATGATATATGTGACTGGTAATGTACATGGCTTGCAAGAAAAGGAGTCTCCAAATGGAGGTTGACGCACATGTAGTTATAATCTTAAGCAATCGTGGAAGCGTGTGACAGACGGTTCAAAAATCGTCTATTAGAAGTGGAATGAAGTGATCTGAAATGAGTGTATAGCAAGCAGCGAATGGAGGTAGGCATAGCTTGCCCTACAATTTCAAATTTTGATGAACATACAAAAGATAAATTACAGAGTGGGCTGCACTATGTGCACAATGGGTAGTTTAGAAATGATGGAAGAATTGCGAGAGAGAATGGAGGCGTGCACATTACCTTCTATGATACAAATGTCCTCTGTATGCGAGAGAGCATCGGCTATAGTGTAGATAGTGAGCGAATCAGTCATATGAAAACTGCTAATATAATGACTCTAATGAGTTAAATTTATATAAATATGTTAAGTAAGCAACAAGCCATAGCTTACTATTAATAGAGAGTACAGCTAATCAAATATCTGTAACAAACTCTATCCAAATATCGGATATGGAATACGGTTACCAAGTATTGATTAGATAAAGTATATATCTATATATATTATATACCTTAGCAAGTAGGTATCAATATGTAAGACTATTAGTCTATGAGACTAATACTTATGCTGGGATAATCCATAATCTATATAGTGATATAAAGATATATAGTAGTAAATTAGAGCTAGGATACTTATCACGATTAACGGGGTGAGCATAGTAATTTTATTATATTAAATACTTCTAATAACCAACCTATTAACTGTACATTACAATATTACCCACAATGTAAAATAATTTGAAGTGTTGTCTATGTTTACAGAACTATTACGAATAAATGAGAAACTGACGCCAAATCAATATATTACAACTCAATATCAACGGTCTAAATCATATAATATACTATTAGTCAGTTAAGGATCACTCAATTTATGTAGAATATTATGGTGTTATTATGAAAATAGGTAAATAACCTAGTAACATATATATACTATTAATTGCAATCAATAAGTAAACTATATATGTTATATCCATAACCATATATTAATGTTTTTATCATCCATAATCTAAAGTATAAATCTTGGATATTACATTTATATAGGACAAAGTTACTTAATCGTCCCAACTATTTGGGAACCGAGGAGCTGCGGATAAAAAAAAATTTTATTCACAGGGTTACAATCTATGATACAATAATATATATGTCTATTCTGTTAAGTCAGAAATGTATATTTTTTTTTTATTATTTTTTTCTAATGTATATTTTTATTTTTTTTTTTTTTTTTATTTAAAACCTGGATATAGGTTTGGAAATTATATATATAGTATATATTATTAATTTATGTAAAGGTTAATTTACACGAGCAATATATATATAGGGTGGACTTCGTAAGCCGATCTAGGGAACACAGGGGGACGTTTTCCATATACCACCGTAAGGGAGGGGCGGAGAGGATACACTCCGACGACAATCTCACAAATATACTCATAAAAGAGCTGGGTGAGGTACCGGAGACCCTCCTCACCGTGATGAGGGGAGCGAAATAGTCCTTATACTCACCTTAGTTTCACCCCGTAGAGGCCGAGAAGACACCCTGACTACTGCTAATCGTGCGAGTATATTTATCCCATTGGGTTAATTCTTTTTAGTTAAAAAAAAATCAAAAAAATTCTAACTAGTAATATAACTTATTATTATATTATTAACGAGTATAAGTATTAAAAAGGTCATTAATGATACATCACCTCCTTATATAATTTACTATATATAATTATTAACAATAATTATATTATTTTTTTTTTATACATTTGCTAACGTAATAATTTTATATATACACAGGACATTCCAGCGAAAAGTGAGGGTAATTTCCCTCTCCGCTCGATATTTGACACTATTGTAAGTATTTTTGAAGCATATCCATGTTTTTTTTTTTTATATTGTTTGTTGTTGTTTTTTTTTTTGTTGTTTGTTTTTTTTTTACACATTTATCGACAGGCCATTATTAACGTCATGAGTGATATCTAAATAGAGGCCTACACTATGATGAGATATTTTTTTATGATACCGAGCATCATTCCGTCTACCGATAGATCGGAGCAATAAGTATACATATCTTACCTATAGACTTAATACTTTAAAGAAAATAATTAAAAGTCATCGAAATTTAAATTAAAATCAAATATTAGAATAGTTAAAAATTTAATAGATTATCGACTAACTTTATCAAAAAGCTTAAATCATTTATCGGTTTATGATTACGATACCTACATCACTTATTATATATATATTATAATTAATATTATTATATAATATATATAATATATATATAAGTATATAATATATATATATTATAATATATATATATATATATATTATATATATAATTATTAATATATAAATATATATATTATATATATTATATTAATATATAATATATATATTCATAGTAGTATATATATATATTATTATAATATATAAAAATATTATAATAATATATATATATTATATATATATATGATATAAAGTTGTTATGTCAGGACTCTACCACGGCCCACAGTGGGAGTGCGGCCACGATGGATTAGTATATCCCAACTCCATGGGTGGTCCTGACTCAATATTTATTTCAATAGAAGTCAAAAAAGAGCATATATATATATATATATATATAATATATAATATAAATATATATATATATATAATAACTATATATATTATATATTATATATATATATATATATAATATATAATATATATAGTATAAATATATATATATATATAATATAAAATATATATATATTATATATTATATATATATAATTATATATAAATATATATAATATTATATATATATATTATATATATATATTATATAAAAAGAAAAAAAAAGAGATATATAATATACTATATATATAATATATATTATAATGAAGAACATTTAATTCCTGAGGGTAAGAGAAAATAGATACTGTTCAAGTGGGATGATTCAGACAAGATGCGAGATAGTCTTTTAGAAGGTACTATGGACCATACAGTAGGAAAAGGACGATGGCAAATCGAGTCCAGTTGAAGAAAATCAATGAAGATATGGTGGACAGATTGCGGGGTGTGGCAACAGTAAAATTTGCAGGTGTGATGAAGATCCCGTGACATGTGGTGGTTGTGAGTGATGTTGGTGTGGCCAATGCGGAGGCGTGCAAAGATTACCTTGTTCAAGCGATCACTCGCCCAGCACTCCTGTCAGTAAGACCGGAAGCTCTTGTCGGAGCAGGATAATAATAATTAATCAATTGCTGGTAAGCGACCATGTCGAATGGCATCCGGATCGTACCTAGAAAAGCTACGAAAAAGGAGGAGACCATTCTGAGCTCTCTGTCATCCATTTCGTTGCCAGTCACTCCCACGTGGGAGGGATCCAACAGTGTAATTTTTTTTTTTTTTTTTTTTTTTTTTTGCGAGAGTGGAGCAACCAAAGAAATTGTTGTATACAACGGATACCATTGTGTTTTTAAAATAGGTGGCTTTAAAAGTCTGGAGGGCGCTGAGCGAATCCGAATAAACGGCATAAGAGTAGCTTTTGGTTAAGGAATAAAAAATTTTCTTGAGAAAAGGGCAATCATTTGCCATCTAATTTCTGAGCGTAAATTGAAGCAATGAGGGGTAGGGTTGGAAAGAGGTTGGCGGTCAGAAAAGAGTAGCAGACGCACCCACACCGTTCCCTGTTTTAGGGCTGTCAGTAAACATTGGAGTAAATCCCCTGTGAAATGCAGAAATCAGAACAAGAATGATCCTAATAATTATATATATAATATATATATAATATATATATTACTATATAGAGAGTATATATATTATATAACTATATATAGTATTATATATAATATCGGAAATATATATATATATATAATATATATATATAAGTAGTATTTAATATTAAAAACACAACTTTGACTTTTGACAAAGATTTTCTAAATAAACTCTGCAAGTAAACTTATTTAAAAAAATCTATGAAGAAGTTTTCTTTAATTTTGGGGCGCTACCGGTTTAAAGGGTGTAAACCATCTTCAATATATTTATTTAGTTTTGGTCTTGACTGGTAAAAATTATATATAACATCCAAAATTTTTCATAAAAACACATGAATAAAAAATTAAAAGAACAATTTCAAATTTTTTTTTTAGTCTTAAATGATTTTTTTTAAATTGCCATTTTACTAATAAACACAATAAAACAACGATTATTATTAAAAAATTGTTAATTACAATATAAATTTATCCTTTTTAAAAATAATTGGAGATGACGCTAAATGGAGTCAAATTGCTAAAGTTAAAATTCAACAAACCCTTTGATGTGTATAAAAACGATTTGCTTTGAAAGGTGCAAAAGTCTAATCTCTATTTGAGTAATCTTGCTAAGCTTGTTAACAAACTCTCATTGAAGAACCCTAGGTGAAGGGAACTCTTCCTAGGATCTTAGACGAAGATCCCGATTCGAATGAATGCACCCTGGCACTAGAGTGACATACTTTATCTACAGTATGTTTAAATTTAAGGTACTTAGTGATACTGGAAACGAAAAAAGCAGGTATGACAAAATATCTATATCCATTTATAGTGAATATAGTTATATACAAACTTATTAACATTTAATTTGAAAGCTGGAATAGACGGAAGATAGGTTTCCTCCGGCCAGAGCACAATAATTTTAAGTCAGGATATCACGGTCTCTGCCGGAGTTACAACACTATAATATATATATATATATATATATATATTATATATATAATATATATTTATATATAATAATATATATATATATATAATGTATATCTATATATATATATATAGTAAATATTATTATATCTAAGTATATATATAAGTGTATGGTAATGTAGTAGGATTACAACCGCGGGTAATGGGGGTGAAAATTTATATTAATCAATTTTGTTTCGTAGTATTTTTACTCACAGGCAGAAGACGAAAGTAGTCCTCATTCAAATACATGGCAATTTTTCTCAATTACTTATATATTTAATTAGCTATATATATATAATATATTATATATATATATATATAATATATTATATATATATAATAATATATATATATAATTATATATAATGTTAGGGTTTCGCTTTAAGACCTTATATGAGTTAATCTAAGTATACGTAATGAGACAATTCCCCAACATCTGAAACAGCTCCAAAAACCAAAACCTACCCATGGTATATTATATATATATATATGAGAGAGATATATATAGTATAATATATAATAATTAGTATAATTATATATTATATATATATGTATATTATATATATATATATATAGTTACTTTAAATATGTACCTTTATTTCGTATTTTTGCATGGGTGAGGAAAAGATATGAAAAAACGATTATCGCAAAAAATATCGATATTTTCTCCAAATGGTGATAAATCTATATAATATATAGTGATATTATAATATAATATTATTATATATATATATATATGTATATATATATATTATATATGAGAGATCTGTCCTCATAATTTATAGGGTTGTTCTCATAGTTTTTATCATGTATATTATTATTATATTATATTTTTTTTTTTTTATATATTACGGTTGGTCAAAGACAGCGTCAGGTTGAATTGTTTCTTTTAAAATGTTTTTTTCTTTAGTTTTTTTATTTTTTTTTTTTTTTTTCTTGTTTTTAATTTATATTATTGTTTTAACAGAACTAATTTATTGAAAGTGATTTATTTTCCTCAGATAGAATTTTGCTTTCTCTTTGAAATGGTATATAACTTATTTTTTGATTCTTTTACTAGTGTGTAAATATGTAGATTGCGCCTAAAAAATAACAGTTGCAATGGAGTGATATTTGTTTCAGTTTCTATTGGGATTGTAAGTTTTGAATGCTTAAAAAAAGAGTTTTTTTTTTTTATACAAGCTTAGCTCCTTTTGGTCGAGTTGCAAAAATTCCTGCCAAGAATATGAAAATTCAAACAACTCAAAAATTACATTACTTTTAAAACTCTTGTTTTTCCATACTTTCTAAGCTTCTCTTATGATTTCTGGTCCATTATTCCATCTACGGGTAGTTACAAATGTTGTGGATCCGTTTGCGAGAACATTACCACTTTTTCTACTGTGATCTGTACAATGAAAAATGTTACCTTATGAATGATCTTCTGTCCCGCCACTACTCTTTGCTGTAGCGTGCTAGGTGGGTTGGGGAATAGCCAGAAAGCCCCTGCGCTTCATGCATTCAAAATTCGTCCTTTGTTTACTGGTTTTTGACATTCTCAATGGAACTGTGGAGTGCCCTCTCGCTAGACCAAAAAAAAAAATCAAAAACATACATGCTCCGTTCAGGATGATTGTTTTGAAGCAAAGCAGTGCTCTGCCGCTTAAATAATCTTGCCCATTATAATATAATATTACATCCTAGCCATTTCTAAAAATGCAAAACTAATAAACACAGGACATTTAAAATATTAACTTCATATTATATATTTATCAAGGTTCACTTTTAGTACACACTTTTAAATAATGGTTGAATGACAATTCTTAAGCATCCGCACTTAATGGTCTACATTATGTCAACTCCGCTTCCTGGACATAGGGCTAGTGAGGTTGAAACCACTTTTAAACTTTGATTACTTTGTTTTAAGTTTTAACTTAATCATATTCACTACTTTTAAAATTTCTTTTCTACAAAACTTTTAAATATATTTATTATCTTAATTTTAATAAAATAATTACTAATTAAGAGTATATTTTTTTTTTTATTAGTCTTCCTTCACGTATAGTATAGGGCTTTATGCGAAGCGTGGGAGCCGCAGTCTTCGGCAATAGGGCTTCCTTATTCCGGAAGTACGCAAAAGAAGCATCAAGAGTTTTTCCAATATTTTATAATATTTTCTGTTGGTTTATTTCTTTGGACAGTTACATAAGATGCAAGGTCTTGTAACTATTTTTTTAAAGCTACTACTTTATCAAATGCCTAGCTTTTTCTTGGATTTCTTTTTTTTCAAGGTTATTCGTCCTAGATATATTTCGAGCCACTGATTCATATTTAATGTAGGTTTATTATACTAATAGGTGTGCGGTGTTTACGTTATTTATTATTATTTAATAGTATATGTTTAGTATATTAGTATATAATAGTTATATTAGAGAGGAGAGAGAGAGAGAGATGAAGAGAGAGCGTAGACGGGACGTAGTGTAGGGGGACGAGAGTAGTGGAGGACCCGGTACAGGTCAGAAGAGTAGAGAGCAGAGAAGCACGAGGAGAGAATGAGAGCAGTATCATGATAGATGCAGAAGAGTGAGTATAGATTAGACTGAGATAGATTAGATAGATAGATAGATAGATCAGATAGGGATATGATGAGGATTAGTTATAGAACTAAGTGGATGTATGGTTTAGTATAGTTTTATAGATTAGGTAGGATAGATAGAGTAGGCGTAGTTATTGATTGAGAGTACATTTGTCAAGTGTGCACCACAGGCGATGGATACTTCGTTCTGTGAGGACTATTGTCAGCATAATGTTTAGTCGGGAGTGAGGGGTCAGTAATGATTTCTGCACAAAGTACTCATTCCTTCACTCTCATGAAGTGCAATTATCTTATTATAAGCTTATGTTTCCAGTTAAAACACAATTATATTATTATATAGTATTTTCATAAGGAAGAGGCCCAATAACCATATAAGATTATGATCGGATTACACAAAAAAGTAATAAAATATACCTCGCTTCTCTGACCGTATAGAGGAAGTATATGACGGCATTATTCTTAATATGGGTGTGACATATAATTATGTGGATTTTTTTTTTCTGACATTTTACTCTGATATATAATTTCTTTATGCTTACTTCTTTTTACTGAGACTGCGGGTATCTCATATAATTAGGGTTCATTGACGTAGCATCACTGGATGGGTGTTTCTATTTAAGAATTATGACGCTGGTTACAATCGAGGTTCTGAATGTATGTTCCTCTCTTCGGAGAAAGGTTTAATGTGAATACTTTTGGTCTTTTTTGTGAGCGTTTCCCATCACACTTTTGTCTTATAAATGGGGAATTCAAATAAAATATAAAAGATAGTGTTTAAAGCGATTGATAAAAAAAATTTTTGGAGCGTAATTTTTTATAGTTTTATTATCTCTTATAAATAGTATATATTTTGCGCTTTTATAACAAGGTCTTAGGAGTTTTAAGATATTGGAATATCATCGTCGTTATACTAGTGGTATAAAGTGTACGCGTTTGGCTAGCCGAAAAGTGAATTTGGTTTTGTGTGATCATTTTTTTGGGTTCTTAGATTTTCAAGTCCAATTTTTTCGGTTGAAAGTTAGTCCTATGTGTCTGTTATATTTTTTTTGGAGTAGCTCGGATTCGGAAGAATTGGGATTCAGTGAGTTTAAAGGTTTGTTGCTCTGTTTTTGTTTTTAGGGGCTCGGGTCGGTGCGATCGTTATTTTACAAGGCTCTATTGGGTGCAAATCTCATTCTAATCTTTTGCAAATCTACCCGTTATGACATATTATATATGCTTATGTGAGTATTATATATATATTATATTATATTATTATTATAGTATATATTATATATTAGTATATATAATACGTTATATAGATGGAATATTATTAGTTATAACCATAATATATATATATAAGATATTACCACAGGTATTAACGCAGAACTATTAATTAGATTGAAATAAGGCAACGTTTTCGATAACCAAATCGTAATGGGGCAGATACTTATACGAATGATCGTGTAAGAACATCAACTTTCCTTAAATCTGGCGTTTGCTAAAGAAATTTACCAAGTGGAAAATTTATTTTATTATTAAAGAGAATGATAGATACTCATAACATCACATCATCATCATATACTTATAGTTTAAAAACTAATTATCGTGTAGAACATGCGAATACTTATTCATCATTTGCATAACGCAGTAATGTTTATGAACCGAAACGTCGAGTTCACTCCATCTTTTCTGTGTTTATGTTTTTCTGTTCGTCTCGGTAAACTAAAAACAGTGTGATAACTCTACATCCAACTTGATATTCAACTCGATAGCAGAGTTGTGAAAAATTGATGTGTACATGAAAATAGCCTTACGTAGTTGATGGGTCCAAATTTTTGGCTAGCAACTTCGACAGCCGAGCTCGCGGGATCAGTTAAACTCGCTGTTGTATGTATGTCATTTAGCCGTTTAAGATTAGAGCTATGTCATAAAGGATGAAATCTGATCTCTCAAAGTGTTTATAAGCTATTAATAATTTATGCTTGTTCAGAAAAAGTAATTATTTAAGTTATTCTGTTTTAAATGGTTTATTTAAAATTATTTGATACTTGATCAACTGTGATAGTTCTGGTTTTATACGTAGAAGTTAATTGGTGAAATCAAAGAATAATAAAGAGATCATAAAAATAATATTACAATATCATTTTCCATTAAGAGTAGGAAGGAAAGACACAAAAAAAGGAAATCGATACAAAAGAAATAACAAAAACATCATAGCTTAAAAATATATTATTTTACAATTATATATATTATATATAGTATATATTATAATATATATATATATATATTATATATTTATATACGATATATATAAATATATAATAATATATATAGTATATATATATATATATATATATATTAAACAACCAGTGAATTTGAGCCAGGGTGTCGCATTAAGTTTTAATGGGAATAAAGAAAATTAGTAGTTATATTATGGATAAAAATTATTTTAATACAAAATTATTAAATATTTTATTAATTTAATTATCATAATATAGTTTTTTGCTACATAGGTGTCGGGCATATTTAGCTACTTGAATTAAAGTGTCAGCGAAATATAAAGGTTGAAAGATCAGAACTAACCAATATACAGGGTTGGGCATTTTAGACTGAGCGGTTTTGAGTGGGTATAAAAAATTAACGAAACAAGTTAGAGAAATTTATATTTTATTTATAGAAACAACAATTATTTACATTTATTTACATTTAGGTTTTAAAAAATAAGTCTTCAAGATATCGGCCGTTAGCAGAAGTATACTGTTGGAGACGTTTTCTGAAGTTTGTCACAGCTCCACGGCACATGTCGATGGGTATGGAGTGAATTCCCTCAATAATTTTTTCCTGTAATTCATCTAGGATTGTGAGGACGAAGCTTAAAAACCTTTCCTTCAGGAAACTCAAAAAAAAAAAAAAAAAAAAAAAAAAAAAAAAAAAAAAAAAAACGCCGGCCACCTCACATCACCCTTCAGGGAGCACAGACGCCGGTGAAACATTTGGCTCAACATATTGGGTGAATTTCGCGCTGTGTGGGTTGTAGCCCCATCCTGTTGGAACCACATTGAATCTAAGCCTTCTCCATCAGGAAGTTCACTCAATCTCTTCTGCAGAAAAGTCTAAAACATCGTGACATACCGAGCATCGCCTAAAGCAATAGCATGCTTCCGAGCAGAACGTCTTGGTGATTGCTCGATTGCTTCTCTCACCCGCTGCACATCGCCTGGCGTTCTTATGGTAATGTGTCTCCGATGTGCTCTTCCTCGTGTGTTTCCTGTTTGCTGCAAGCGCTTGATTCATGTTCTGATCGCGTTCGCACAAGCAACAGAATAAGTGGGAGGAATGTTAAAGCGTCCGCGAAAAGCTCTTTGCGTCGAGAGCGCGGAAGTGTTTTCAAAATTCGCCTACGCAACGAACCAACAATACGCTCCACTCCAAAATATGTTGACGACTGAAATGTGAGGAGTCACCGAACCGAACAAGACCACAAGCACCTCTCTCCCCCCACTGCAACCTTAGCAGTGACCCCCCAAACCGCTCAGTCGAATACACCCCACCCTGTACATTAAAGAACCCACGTACTCCCCGGACCGGTTAGTGGTTGCTTAAAGAGAATGAAATCGAACGATTATAAAACTTAACCCAGCTACAAAAAAAATCATTAAAATTAAAGATATTTTCAATTAAAATTATTATATAATTGATAATATCTAAAATTTTAATAATTAATTGAAATAATTAAATTAATTGAATAACTAAATATATAAGTAGTTGCTCAATAAAACAAATTGCTAGCTTCCACTAATTTCAACTATTCATACGAATTAAAAAACTTAAGTATAATAATAATTATATAATTATAATAATAATAATAATAATTATTGAAATTGATTACCATAGTTTATTAAAACGCTATAAAACTAAATGGTATAATCCATAACAATAATAATAATAATAATAATAATAATAATAATAATAATAATAATAATAATAATAATAATAAGCATGTGTTTAGAGTGGTGAGAAGAGAGGGGTAAAAAAAAAACAATTTTCAGAAATATATTATATATTATAGTATCTGTATAAGTATATGGTTATATATTATATATATGATATATGTTATATTATATATTGAGTAATATATATATATATATAGTACGGGAAATAACATGATGAATACAGCATACCATTGGCGCTGGGCGGACCTTCGTAAAACACAAATGGTTCAGCGCCTTCGCGAATGGAAACACTTTTTTCAAACGCCTCGTTTTTTTATATCATATAATTAGTATATATATTGATACGATCATATATATAGTATATAATAGTATAGATATCTGATTATAATACTATATATATTATATATATTATAATATATATTATATATATATATATTATATATATATTATATTAAGATCAATCTTGAACCAATCGAGAAATTAGATCTCATCCGAAATCAAACAATACATGATTCCGAATCTAATTATTATGAAAAGATACTGAAGAGAGGCAATTAATCAAATTAGTTGAAATGTGATCTTGATATAGGAAGGAAAGGAAAGAAAAAGAGAAGAGGCAACTTGAAGAGAAGCAAGAAAGAAGGAAGGAAGGAAGTGAGGAAGAGATGGAAGAGGAAGAGGAGGACGGATCAAAAGAGGAAAATTTTGACTTCCATTTTAAAAAGGGATATTCAAATTTAAATAAGAATGAAATTAACAATAATGGAATTGCAAATATATTCTTAACCGTTATTAATGACACTTGTGATATATATATAATATATATATAATATATATATATATATATAGTATACTATATATATATATACAAAATAATATATATACTAAGTATATTATATACTATATATATATATATATATTAATAATAATAATTAGTATATATATATATGAATATATATAGTATATATATATAAAATATATTTATATATATGATATATATATATTATATTTTATATAATCATAAACCATTAGTAATTTATATATATAATATATATATTATATATATATATATATATATATATACCCTTACTTGAATACAAGGGAATAAAATAATCAATCGTTGATAGCAATATCAAAATAAAAAATAAGATATTTATTTTGTTTTAAAAACTTCTTCTTACTCTCTTAACAGCAGAATGATTGATAACTTCCTCCGTTTATATTGTGTAGCTATGACAACAATCATTAAAGCCAATTCTGTTTGTCTTTCCTTTATGGTAGAATTAAGAAAGTACGTTTCGAACTGTTTCGGAGTAGAGACATATCTCTCTGAAGTGTGTTGTA
>JABUQX010043745.1:45000-52500 GCA_015478945.1 Trachelipus rathkii
TATATATATATATATATATATATATATATATATATATATATATATATATATATATATAGTATATATATATATATTATTATATATATATATATTATATCCACTATATATATATATATAAATTTAAATTACCACTATTACATTATTATGTAGTTTAATAAAAAACAAAGTGTATATATATATAATATATATATATATATATATATATATATATATATATATATATATATATATATATATATATATATATATGTGTGTGTGCGTGTGTGTGTGTATGTATGTATGTAATGAAAGAAAATTGGGAGCATGGTTCCATTTCCTTTTAAGTAAAAAAAAAAAGAAAAGAAAAAATAATTCACAAAAGAAATGAAAACCGTATTAAGTAACAAAAAAAATAATAATAATAAAAAAAACAAGGGAGGGGGGAGGTGAGGTTGATTTCTTCAGAAATAAATTCTAACCCAGACTGAGTGATAAAAAAAAAAAAAAAAAACTTTAATTACCCAATAGCGTCACGCGAGGCGATGCCACTAAATTACCCGGGCATTATTAAAGCCGAGCAAATAGCTGTAATAACTCATCGTTTTCCTCCCCAAGTCAATGCGTGGAATAAATAACGTCATAAATGCTTTCCTTAAGACACGGAATCCGTTTATTTCGGATCATAGATATAAAGGAGATGGAGAAACAAACAAACAAACAGAGAAAGAGAGAGAGAGAGAGAGAGACAGAGAGAGAAAGAGAGAAGAGAGAGAGAAAGAGAGAGAGAGAGAGAGAGAGAGAGAGAGAGAGAGAGAGAGAGAGAGAGAGAGAGAGTTCTCCCTCTCCTAACCCTGCTATAAAGAAAGGGAGTGGGACTAAGATATGGCGAGGGAAGACAGTACTCCCCTTGCACATTGAAGATACTCCTTAGTAGTAGGGCGACCATATTGTTCGTGTTGCCTTTTACCCCAATTTTTTACTCCATATTGGAGACCTACCTTGGGGTAAAAAATGATAACCCAAATTTTTACCTGCCCTTGACCTTTTTTGACCGCCACGTTGTTTCCTGAGGGTATTTTTACCAGCCTTGACCTTTTTGGGCCCTGACCTTTTTGGCCCCAATTTTTACCTACCCTTGTCCTTTTAGGGGAAGTCGATTTTTTGAGAACACCTAAATTTTTTTGAGAACCCCCCCCAATTTTTTTTGGAAGAACCCCATTTTTTTGAGAACCGCAAATTTTTTTGAGAAACCCTAATTTTTTGAGACCCAAATTTTTTGAGAACCCTAATTTTTTGAGAACCCAAATTTTTTGAGAACCCTAATTTTTTGAGAACCCTAATTTTTTGAGAACCCTAATTTTTTGAGAACCCTAATTTTTTGAGAACCCCAATTTTTTGAGAACCCTAATTTTTTGAGAACCCTAATTTTTGGGAACCCTAAATTTTTTTTGAGAACCCATTTTTTGAGAACCCTAATTTTTTGAGAACCCAAATTTTTGAAACCCTAATTTTTGGAGAACTCCAAATTTTTTGAGAAACCCTAATTTTTGAGAACCCTAATTTTTGAGAACCACCTAATTTTTTTTGAGAACCCTATTTTTGAGAACCCTAATTTTTTGAGAACCCAAATTTTTGGCAACCTTAATTTTTTTCGGCAACCCTAATTTTTGGTAACCCTTCGAAGAAGGGTTGCGCCAAACGTTGCGTAGCAACCGTTGTACGTATTACCCCCTATTTTACGCCCCCTATTTTTTCGACCGTGGGCCATTTTGCCCACGGTAATTTTAGATCTTCCTTTAGGGGCTTAGCGCCTATTTTTGATGTCTTCTACCTTGTTTGACCACCATGCCAGATACCATGGGTCAATTTTGGCCCACGGTAATTTTTGGCTACCCTGTCTTTCATGGGTCAATTTTGGCCCACGGAAATTTTCGACCATCCCTTTGGTATTCCATGGGTCAATTTTGACCCACGGTAATTTTTGATCTTCCTTTAGGGGCTTAGCCCTATTTTTTGATGTCTTTACTTGTTTTGAACCATGATATTTCGGCGTTTTCCTTGCCATATACCGTGGTCAAATTGACCCAAGGTTAATTTTTGTCCTTCTTTAGGGACTTTAGCCGTTTTTGATGTCTTTCCTTTGTTTGACCATGTATTTAGCCTTTGATCTTACCATAATACCATGGGTCATTTTTGACCCACCGTTAACTTGATGGCTTTGATGGTCCCCAATCACCGTAAGGAGTTATCTAGTGGATGTTCTATTAGTGTTCTAGTGAGTTATTAAATTTGAGTGCCAGGTGAGTGCAGTGAGTGCCAAGTGGAGTGCCAATGAGTGCCAATGAGTGCCCAAGTGAGTGCCACATAGTGCCCAAGTGAGTGCCACATAGTGCCAAGGGAGTGCCACATAGTGCGCCAACTGAGTGCCACTTTTTTCAAGCCTTTTTCTAGCCTCCCCTGAGCCTAGAATAGCCCTAATAGGGGTGTCTACCCCTAGGTAATAAGGTAATGAGGAATCGATTGGTGTATATTAGAATGTGCTAGAAGCTTCCTACTATGAGTTAGTATTTTTATAACACTTATAATCACTTACACTCTCCATAGACACTTACATTAAACCATATACACTTACACTCACACGCACATGTACACTTACACTTACATTCACACACTCGATATTTTAATGCCTCAGCATTAATGCCTCAGCATTAATGCCTCAGCATTAATGCCTCAGCATTGATGCCTCAGCATTAATGTCCAGCATTGATGCCTCAACTTCTGAAGGTTCATCTTTGATGACTTTTTTTTTATGACGTCATCTTTTGATACATCTATATTATGATTCATCTTTGATGAAATCACCTTTGATGGCTCATCTCTTCCCACATCATAGAACAGAGTTAATATTAATGTCTTCCCAAGTTCATAAGCTGCCCACCAGGGCGCAGCAAGCCCCCTCCCCGCAAAGGATGGAGGCCCCGCACCCACAGGTGCGACCCGCCGCGCGAATGAAAAATATATATACTATAAGTCATTCATTTTTATTTCATACTTAAACATTTCAAAGAATTTCGTTTCAAATATACTACGAGTCATTCATTTTTATTTCATACTTAAACATTTTTATTAAAAACATTTTCGCGAACCTAAAACTGTAACTCATTACAGACCTATTATTTAACACATATATTTATTAACATTATTTTTACTTAATACTTTCTACTTAATACTTTTTTATTTTTAATTTGTAATGTAAGAATAAAAACACACAGAGTTTCGGCTATATAAACATTTTATTTTAATAAAATTGTACGAAATTTTATTAAAACATATACTTTACATACCTTAAAGCAGTAAAGCAGTAAAACAATAGAGGTGTTATACTAATCCCCTAGGGGATTAGTATGCCTTTGTTTTACTGCTTTACTGCTTTAACTTTCTGCTTTACTGCTTTAACTCATGTTTTACTGCTTTAACTTTCTGCTTTACTGCTTTAACTCATGTTTTACTGCTTTAACTCTCTGCTTTACTGTTTTAACTCTCTGCTTTAACTCATATATTTATTAACATTATGTTTTCTTTTATATTTTTTATTTTGTTTTAATACTTTTTATTTATTATTTCTATTTTTATTTTTGTTTTAATACTTTTTTATTTTTTAATTTGTAATGTAAGAATAAAAACACACAGAGTTTCGGCTATATAAACATTTTATTTTAATAAAATTGTACGAAATTTTATTAAAAACATTTACTATACATAAAGCCGTAAAGCAGTAAAACAATAGAGGTGTTATTACCTAACACCGCTAGGGGATTAGTATGCCTTTGGTTTTAACTGCTTACTGCTTTACTTTCTGCTTTTAACTGCTTTTAACTCATGTTTTTTACTGCTTAACTTTCTGTTTTACTGCTTTAACTTTCCTGCTTTACTGCTTTACTTTTGCTTACTGCTTTAACTTTCTGCTTTACTGTTTTAACTTTCTGCTTTACTGTTTTAACTCATATATTTATTAACATTATGTTTTTTATTTTGTTTTAATACTTTTTTATTTATTTATTATATTTTTTTATTTTTATTATTATTTTTATTATTTTTATTTTTTTATTTTATTATTTATTATTTTATTTTTATTTATTTTAATTATACTTAGTGTTATTTACTTCAAGCCTATTGTTATTTATTATTTAGAAACACACATACACACACAACACACACACACACCACACACACAACACACACACACACATACACTTACACTTATACACACACATTCACGATGACACTTATACACACATTCACGATGACACTTATTTACCCATAGGCACTTACATTTACACTTATACACATGTGGTCACACAACACACACTCACACACACACACACACCACACAAAAACATTATATACATAAATTTACCTAAGGTATTTGCTCTTCTGAGCTTCATTTGTCCATAACCACTTACATTACCACTTACACTCACACACGATTTAACTACACTGACACAGATTTACTTACACTCCCACACAGATTTACTTACACTCACACACAGTTTTACTTACACACACAGATTTAATTTACACTTGCACACAGATTTACCACACACCACACACACACACACAACACACACACACACACACACACACACACACCTCACGCACACTCACTTACACATATAACGTATAATTTTATTAAAACATTTTATGTTTTTAAATTAAACACGTACATTTATATTACTCATTAAATACAACTAAAATTTTTCAAAGTTTCTTAAAACTTCTATAATAAATCAAACATTATCTTTGAACAAAGAAAGAATTTATTAACTGTTAATACTTTTTGTTTATAAATTTTTAACTATCAAGTTTTAATAAACTTTTACCATACAAAGATTATGTTTTTATTAAAAACATAATATTTTTAACGTACCTTAAAGCAATAAATCAGTAAGGTCACCCCCAAGCACCCCTCTACACCAAGCAATGCCACGTTTTGTTCTCTTGACTTACTGCTTTACATCATCTTTAGCCAATGTAATAAGTATAAAAATAACAAAATAAGTTCTTCTATGCTAACATAACCATGTATTTTATTGAAAATCATTCTAAGTTTTTATGTTAACATCGAGTGAATAATATAAATGTAAGTGAATAATTGTTATTTTAAATAAAAAACTTAGAATGATTTTAAAAAAATACATTGTTATGTTAGCATAGAAGAACTTATTTTTGTATTATGTTTTACTTATTACATGCCTAAAGATGATGTAAAGCAGTTAGTCAAGAGAACAAAACGTGGCATAGCTTGGTGTAGAGGGTGCTAGGGGCTGATTTCCTGATTTATTGCTTTAAGGTACGTAAAAATATATGTTTTTAATAAAATTTCATAAAATTTTAGTAAAAGTTTATTTTAAAACTTGATAGTTATAAATTTAAAACAAAAAGTATTATCTGTAATATAAATTCTTTGTTCAAAGATAATGTTTGATTTATTATAGAAGTTTTAAGGAAAAACTTTGAAATAATTTTAGTTTTATTTGAATGAGTAATATAAATGTACGTGTTTTATTAAAACATAAAAATGTTTTAATAATTATACGTTTATATGTTGTAAGTGTAGTGTGCGTGGTGTGTGTGTGTGTGTGTGTGTGTGGTGTGTGTGTGTGTGTGTGTGTGTGTGTAAAATATATATATATATTGTCCGTCGTTATGTTTGTGTCAGTATATCTGTGTGTGATGTAAAGTAAATCTGTGTTGAGTGTAAGTAATCTGTGTCAAAGTGTAAGTAATCTGTGTGTGAGTAGTAAGTGGTAAATGTAAGTGTCTATGGACAAATGTAAGTGTCTAATAGTGAATGTGTGTATAAGTTTCATAGTGATGTGTGTGTGTGTTGTGTGTGTGTGTGTGTGTGTGAGTGTGTGTGTGTGACCACATGTGTATAAGTGTAAATGTAAGTGTCTATGGGTAAATGTAAGTGTCCATAGTCATGGTGTGTATAAGTGTCATAGTGAAAGTGTGTATAGTGTAGTGTAAGTGATGGTGTGTGTGTGTGTGTGTGTGTGTGTGTGTGTGTGTGTGTGTATGTTGTGTTTCTAAATAATAATAACAATAGCAATAACAATAATAACCACTAAGTATAATAAATAATAAAATAAAATATAAAATAATAAAAATAAAATAATAAAAATAATAAAAATAATAATAAAATAATAAATTAATATAAAAAAATTAAATAAAAAAAGTATTAAAACAAAATAAAAAACAATAATGTTAATAAATATATAGTTAAAACAGTAAGCAGAAAGTTAAAAACAAGTGTAAAGCAGAAATTTAAAGCAGTAAAAGCAGAAAGTTAAAGCCAGTAAAGCAGAAAGTTTAAAGCAGTAAAACAGAAATTAAGCAGTAAAACATGAGTTAAAGCGGTAAAGCAGAAAGTTAAAAGCATAAAGCAGTAAAACAAAGGCATAACTAATCCCTAGGTGTTAGGTAATAACACCTCTATTGTTTTACTGATTTACTGCTTAAGGTATGTAAAGTATATGTTTTAATAAAATTTCGTTCAATTTTATTAAAAATAAAATGTTAATATAACCGAAACTCTGTGTGTTTTTATTCTTTACATTACAAATTAAAAAATAAAAAAGTTATTAAAACAAAAAATAAAAATAAGAAATAATAATTAAAAAGTATTAAAACAAAAATAAAATATAAGAGAATTCTATAATGTAAATAAATATATGAGTTAAAGGCAGAGAGTTAAAACAGTAAAGCAGAGAGTTAAGCTAGTAAAACATGAAGTTTAAAGCAGTAAAGCAGAAGTTATAAGCAGTAAAACAATGGTTAAAAGCAGTAAAGCAGAAAGTTAAAGCAGTAAAGCAGTAAAACAAAGGCATACTAATCCCCTAGGTGTTAGGTAATAGCACCTCTATTGTTTTACTGCTTTACTGCTTAAGGTATGTAAAGTATATGTTTTTAATAAAATTTTCGTACAATTGTAGTAAAAATGAATGTTTTATATATCAGACACTCTGAATTTTTTTTTCTTCTTTATATTTAAAAATTTATAAATTAAAAAGTATTAAGTAAAAAGTATTAAGTAAAATAATGTTAATAAATATATATGTGTTAAATAATAGGTCTGTAATGAATTACAGTTTAGGTTCGCGAAAATGTTTTTTAATAAAAATGTTTAAGTATGAAATAAAAATGAATGACTCGTAGTATATTTGAAACGAAATTCTTTGAAATGTTTAAGTATGAAATAAAAATGAATGACTTATAGTATATATATTTTTCATTCGCGCGGCGGGTCGCACCTGTGGGTGCGGGGCCTCCATCCTTTGCGGGGAGGGGGCTTGCTGCGCCCTGGTGGGCAGCCTATGAACTTGGGAAGACATTAATATTAACTCTGTTCTATGATGTGGGAAGAGATGAGCCATCAAAGGTGATTTCATCAAAGATGAGGCATCAAAATAGAGTGGTATCAAAGATGACGTCATCAAAGATAAGTCATCAAAAGATAAC
>JABUQX010043746.1:0-7500 GCA_015478945.1 Trachelipus rathkii
CACACACAGACAATGATGCAACTATTAGACTTATATTAACTAACGATGAAAGTATGGTGTTGAAGTTAGAGTTGAGGGGAATTTAGGACTTAGTGACCATAATATAATTAGATTTAAGTATGAATGGTGATATCTGGTGCCCAAATTGCATAGTCTAATTATAGGAACAAATCCTAAGATTTTCCCAAAATGGCGATTTTACCAAATTTTACGAGACATCCTTAGTATAACTGACTGGGATAAAGAGTTTAAAGACCAAAACTGTTTTATCATGTGGGAAAATTTTAAGCAAATTTTAATGAATATTCAGTCAGTATGTTTTAAAAATAAACCCAATAGGGTGGCGAAGAGAAAACCTGTTTGGTGGGAATAGAGAGATACTAGAGATAAATTCCATGAAAGCAGTAGAGTGTTTTATGAAAATATTCAATGGATACGTGAATTAGGAAAAGATTGATTTAGAAAATTATAGAAAAATAGAAATAAACTTTACCAGTCAATAAGAAAGGCAAAGAGAGAGTCAGAAATTAATTTAGCAAGGAATAGTAATAAGGGCCTGAAGTTTTTTAGCTTTTGTAAAAGTTAAAAGTAAGAATAGGACAATAGGTCCAATTAAATTTGATGAAATTTAGTAAGTTCAGATATAGGAAGTTGGTCAACATTTTCATGCGTATTTTGCTTCAGTGTTTTACTGAGGAAGATTAGTATAATGTTTGGAGCACTAATAAGTTCTTGTATGCATGTAACAAATAGACTTACAGAATTTAAATTTGACGTAAAAGATATTAAACGTTTACTAGACCATATTGATCCAAGTAAAGCTGCAGGCCCTGATGGTATTTATGGTAGAATTCTGAAGGAGGGTAGTACCAGCATTGCAAAGGCACTATATTTGATTTTTAAGCAATCTATAACATTTGTTGAGGTACCAGATGACGGGAAAACAGCATATGTTGCGCTTATTTATAAGAAAGTTAGAAGGAAGATTTGGGTAATTATAGGCCAGTTTGCCTAACATCTCTGGTTGTAAGGGTTCTGGAAAAGTTACTGAAAGGTCAATATATAGAGAAATATTTAGAAGATAGTAAGGTATTGTATGACTCCCAGCACGGTTTCAGAAAAGGTAGGTCATGGCAGACAAATCTTTTAGAATTTATGGAATCATTACTGACTGCATTGACCGAGGAGATCCAGTTGATATTATATATTTAGACTTAAGCAAAGCTTTTGATAAGGTTCCCCACATAAGGCTGATGAATAAGTTATTGCAATGTGGTATTAGGTGGAGTGGGTACATGAGTTGGATTAAAGAGTGGTTGTGGAAAGAGAAAAAGGGTGTACAACTAAATGGCAATAAGTCATCATGGGAAAAAGTGAAGAGTGGTGTCCCAACAGGGTTCAGTGCTGGGGCCACTATTGTTCCTGCATATATATAAATGATTTAGTGACCAGGGACTTTAAATGCAAGGTTTCTAAGTTTGCGATGATTAACCAAGGTGGCCACCAAGATCAGGAATAGCTAAAGGAATTCAAAAGATTAAAAAATGATCTCGATAAAGTGCTTGGGTGGGCAGATAAGAGGCAAATATGAATTTTTATTAGTCAAGGGTGTGAGGTTCCTCCACTATGTTACTAAAATAAAAGTTTGAACTTAGACTATCAAATGAATGGAAATTTACTGTATGAGACCAAAGAATAAGTATTTAGGTGAATTTTTATATTTTTTTTTTTTTTTTTTTTATTTTTTTTTTGTTTTTTTTTTATTTTTTTTTTTTTTTTTTTTTTTTTTTTTTTTTTTTTTTTTTTTTTTTTTTTTTTTTTTAAAATTTTTTTTTTTTTTTTTTTTTTTTTTTTTTTTTTTTTTTTTTTTTTTTTTTTTTTTTTTTTTTTTTATTTTTTTTTTTTTTTTTTTTTTTTTTTTTTATTTTTTTTTTTTAAAATTTTTTTTTTTTTTTTTTTTTTTTAAAAAAGCAGTAATTTGAAAGCAGTCTTTAAAAGATAATTAGATAGCCAGGAATATAAGCTAATAGGGTTCTTAGGCATAATTACCGCAATGTTGTTTACATAGAGCAAGGAAGTAATAAGTAAACTATATAATAGCTATGTTAGGGTCAATAATAGAGTATTGTGGCACAAAGTTTGGGCCCCTTATTTAAAAGAAAGACTTAGAATATGCTAGAGAGAGTGCAAATTAGAGCAACAGGAATGATTTCTGGGTTTGAGGGTAAGAGCTATGAGGAGAGGCCTGAAGGAGTTAGGAATGTTTTTCTGTAAGAAAGGCGATTTCTCAGAGGGGACATGATACAAGTCTAAAATTTTTTTACATCTATTGATAATACGGAGGCCAATAAATTCTTTATAGTAGAGCATGGACGGGAGACCAGGGGGCATAACAAGATAAATTAAGAAGAAAGCAATGCCATCATTGATATAAGAAGCAATACATTTAGCAATAGGGTTGTTAAATTTTGTTATGGTTTGCCACAGGAGGTTGTTGAGTGTGACTCAATTGCAACATTTAAGAAAGGGTGGATGGGTATATGGATGGGTTGGGTGGTAAATGTCTAGAACGTGTGTCGCACTACGAAAACGATACTAATCATATTTGGAAAAAAAAAATTTTAAAATGTAAAGAAAACAAGTAAGTTTACATTGATATTATATTTTTTTTTCACTTCACACTAAAAAGCGAACAAAAAATTGGCTATGGCAATTTATTTCCTTTTAAATTTGACTTATGTAACTAAAGTTGTAAATCATAAATTAGGTGATTGGTTTAAAGCCAACAACTCATATCTTCAAAAACTACAATAGCTTACAGGGAAAAGGAATACATTGAGCTGGAAAGCTGGTCCAATTTTAGTGCGCTGAAAATATAAAAACTTAAAAAAAAAAAAAAAAAAAATCTCAAAAACTACAATAGCACAGCGAAAATGAATACATTTTTGGACTCCTGGTAACCCAAATAAAAGCAAAGTTAAGGGCAATAAGGATAAAAGAAAATATTGTAATAATTATAGTAATATGAGAAAGCCTATTTAAGACCTTTTATATGTTACTCGTTAAAATAAATACTTTCTATTATTACAGTTGTTTTTTTTTTAACTAAAGAATACCCCAAGGGTATACCGCACCGATGCAGGAGTCGGGGTCTCCGCCTTCCAGGGACTACGGGGTAGGATTAATTCCCCCCCTCCGGGGAGGTGCTCCGGAACCCCCGCTCTTGTAGTTTTGGGTGTCGCGGGGGTTTCCCCCGCCCCTCCCATAGGTGTCTGGAAAACGTCCCCCTGTGTTCCCGTCGGCTCGAGCCCCCTACATTGCCGTGTAATACCTTTACCAATAAGGTAATACTTTAGCTGAGGTGAATAAACTTTACGTATCTATTGCATTAATAACTATAACACTTTTAACTTTACATAAAATAGTATTCCAAAAATTCTTTGAAGTTTTTTTTATTGATTTGATTTACAAATTTTTAAATGTATATTTATTCAAGTTAAAGAATATTAGAAATAGACGCTTACAAAAAACATAATTTTTGCCTTTAATTTCGTTCGTGTAGGTGATTGAAGAAACATTGTAAAATGTGTATCAGATTATCGATATCGATATTATCAGGTTATCGATAACATCGTTATCGATATATTTTTTTTTATATTCGATTTTTTTTCTTTCCACGATATTCAAGGATTCGATTATTGAACTAAACGAAAATAAAAAATATAAAAATTTTTATTTCTTACCTTGTTATTTTGTTGGATCATATATTTTACTGATCGCCGTCCAAATGTTGTGGATTCTCTCTTTATGTTTGGGAAATTTTCTTTTAAAAAGAAATTCTGCTATGTGGCAATCTAAATGCTGCTTTCGATTGCCATATCTAGGCACGCCGGCCCTCACTTCCCGCCAAAACCTTTCTATTTGTTGCGTATTTGCACCCGTTTCTGGGTCAACAAAATTAATACTGTGATTTACTGTAAGGTGTTGAAATCATTCAGATTCTAAACAGTTATAGGCTTTCCAACAATCGCTAATTATTGTTGTGCCTGGTGCAATGTATTTTTTTATTAAAGGAAGTAGAGTATCGCGGCTTCGATTACCTACTGCCACAATAAATGTTTCTCTACTTTCTCTTTCAATGCCGCCAAATACCCAACTACCTTTAATTTCTCTTCCTTTGTTATACTTACTTTTTCCTATTTTCGCTTCGTCAATTTCAACGGTTTTCCCCACACCTCCAATAGTTTTTGAATTAGTATATACGAATCTAAAACATACCTCTCGCAAGTAATTGCTCCAGTCAACGACAGTAGCTGAGCTAATATCTAATTCGTTTTCTATGAAACTTTGACGGGGATGGGGTATTAAAGAAAAATAAGCCACGAATTTACAAATTTTATCTACATCAATACGGTGTTTTTCGAAAAATGTACCCCTAAATTTAGAAACAAAGTTGCGACATATAACTGCTTTTCTTTTATTTTTTACCTGCAGTATATTTGTTTTTTGTACAACGGAATATGTTTTTATTTTTATCAAACCACATAGGATTTCCGCATTTTTTACATATTTTATGCTCGCACAGCACGTTATGTTTGTATAAAAATTTAAATAAGTTTTCACTATTTTCGCATAATACTAAAAAAGAATTCAACGTTTGTTCACATGAAACACAAGGGCAAGGATTTTGTTCTGCACTCGCACTGCACGAAGCCATGCTATATGCAATACTAAACATTCGAAGACGATTTTTAGAGGGAAAAAAGCCTTTCGTTATTATTCTTTTTTTATTTGCAAGGTTAAATAAAAAAAATACTATATATATATATATATATATATATATATATATATATATATATATATATATATATATATATATATATATATATATATATATATATATATATATATATATATATATATATATATATATATATATATATATATATATATATATATATATATATATGTGTGTGTGTGTGTGTAAGTGTGTGTAAAGTTGCATAATAAAAAGAAAATCTAAAGGCTTTTCAAAGAATTTTGTTTAGATTAAAAGTTTCATAACTATATGTTGAATCTAAAAATCATCGTTTTTTAGAAATTTGTTATTATTTTCTCGATTTAGGGGGCTCGAGCCGACGGGGGACAGAGGGGGGGACGAGTCCCCCTCGTCGTCCACCGGGAGGCCGAGAGACCCCGACTCCTGCCATCTTTGCGGTTTACCCTATGGTATTCCTTTAGTTAAAGTAATACCATTGTGTAAGAGGAATAATTTTTTTTTTTAACTAAAGGAATACCATAGGGTAAACCGCAAAGATGGCAGGAGTCGGGGTCTCTCGGCCTCCCGGTGGACGACGGGGGGGACTTCGTCCCCCCTCTGTCCCCCGTTGGCTCGAGCCCCCTTAATCGGGAAAAAAATAAAAAAATGATTTTTAGGTTCAACATATATTTATGAAACTTTTAATCTAAATAAAGCTTTTTGAAAAGTCTATAGATTTTCTTCTTTTATTATGCAACTTCATATATATATATATATATATATATATATATATATATTATATTTTTTTTATATATATATATATATATATATATATATATATATATATATATATATATATATATTCCTGATCATTATTTATATTATATATATATATATATATTAATAAATATATATATTATATATTAGTATATATTCCTGATCATTATTTATATTTAATATTCTTTTGTCGTATTATTTTATTTAAAGCAGTTGTTTTTTAGAAATAAAACTGCTACAATAGAATCATTGTATATTCAATTGATCGTTGATAATCGTAAAAAAAAATCGTTGATAATCGTAAAAAAAAAGAAAAATCGAAAGAAAAATATTTTTAGTCGATATATAAATAATCGGGAAAAAAATCAAAAAGCAACATCGATAGTTACATCCCTACAAAAACGCCGAAATCACCCGTTTTTTTTTTTTTCGGAACGTAATTTTTTATATTTTTATCTAAAATATACATTTAAAATATACGCTAATCTGTAAAAAAAACTTCAAAAGAATTTTTTGTATACTATTTTTTATAAATTAAAATGTTTAGTTTTAATGCAATAGATACGTAAAGTTTATTCACCTCAGCTAAAGTATTACCAAAAAGAATCTCAAAAACTACAATAGCTACAGCGAAAAGGAATACATTTTTGGAATCTTTGTAAAAGTTTAGTTAGGAAAATGAATGTAAAAAAAAAAATAATAAATAAATAAAATAAATATTGGCTATTTTTTTTTGGTAATACTTTAGCTGAGGTGAATAAACTTTACGTATCTATTGCATTAAAACTAAACACTTTTAATTTACAAAAAATAGTATCAAAAAATTCTTTGAAGTTTTTTTTACCGATTAGCGTATATTTTAAATGTATATTTTAGATAAAAATATAAAAAATTACGTTCCGAAAAAAAAAAAAGGGTGATTTCGGCGTTTTTGTAGGGATGTAACTATCGATGTTGCTTTTTGATTTTTTTCCCGATTATTTATATATCGATAAAAATATTTTTCTTTCGATTTTTCTTTTTTTTACGATTATCAACGATTTTTTTTTTTACGATTATCAACGAATCAATTGAATATACCAAAGTCCAAACGTAGTTGATTAAATAAAATAAAAAAAATTGTTAAATAGTTATTTTACGTACAAAAGAATATAAAATATAAATAATGATCAGGAATATATTATATATATATATATATATATTAATATATATATATTATATATATATATTATATATAAAAAAAAAATATATATATATATATATAATATATATATATATATATATATATATATATATATATATATATATATATATATATATATATATATATATAATATATATATTATATAATGTATATATATAATATATATATATATTTATATATTATAGTATTATATTATATTATATATGTATTATATATATTATATATATATATATATATATATTATAATATATATATAAAATAATATATATATATATAATATATATATTATATATATAATATATATATATGAAGTTGCATAATAAAAGAAGAAAATCTATAGACTTTTCAAAAAGCTTTATTTAGAATTAAAAGTTTCATAAATATATGTTAAATTTAAAATCATTTTTTTTATTTTTTTTCAGATTTCAGGGGGCCTCGGAGCCAACGGGGGAACAGAGGGGGACGAAGTTCCCCCGTCGTCACCGGGAGGCCGAGAGACCGCCGACTCCTGCCATCTTTTGGGTTTACCTTGGGGTATTCCTTAGTTTAAAAAAAAATTAATTCCCTTTACACTATGATATTACTTTAACTAAAGGTATACCATAGGGTAACCGCAAAGATGGCAGAAGTCGGGTCTCTCGACCTCCCGGTGGACAACAGGGGGACTTCGTCCCCCTTGTCCCCGTCGGCTCGAGCCCCCTAAATCGAGAAAATAATAACAATTACTTAAACAACTATAAAAGATGCTAAGCAAGCATTG
>JABUQX010043746.1:10000-27500 GCA_015478945.1 Trachelipus rathkii
AGTTTCATCTTCTTCACACCTATATCTTCTCTAATTACTTCATTCCTTATTCTGTCTCTCCTACTCTTTCCAATCATAGTTCTTAATACCCTCATCTCCGCCGCTTGTATTCTATTCTCCTCTCTTCTCGTTGTTGTCCATGTTTCCGCTCCGTACAGCAGCGTCGGAGTCAGTATATTGTTAAAAATCACTTTTTTAACCTCTATTCCGACGGATAGCGAGGCGGAGGGTTTCTAGGCCTCCCGTTAATTCGTTGGTGAAGCTCCAACGTGTTACTCCCGCCACCCGCTACAGCTATCACTGGGTAAGGTCTGATATAGTATCGGACTATGCCTGTTGGCCCGCGGTGACTATGCTCCCATTGACAGCAACCCTTGACAGATTAACCTGTCCCCGCCCTCTCCTGACTTTGATCCCTACGTGAGTGAAGCACCTCGGTGGATTTTTCCTACCGCCCGCTTTCTCTAAAACGGACGTGGGTTTAGCCCGTTCCCGACTGTCCCTTAAGAGAGTGAAGCCCTACGTGGATTCCCCCTCCCGTCCGTTCCCGACTCCGATGAGCTCGGCGTGGGTCCGTCTCCGGCCCGACTTCGCCCGACCGCGCCTGTTTCCCTGGGCAAGTGCAACCTCTCGGGGGTATCCCCACTGGATTTCGACGCCTGGACCGGGGCCACTGACTCAGTGGAACCACTCGGTCAGCCGCACCTGTCTCCCTGGGCAAGGGCAACTCTTTTCGATGGTTCCCACGGCGGCGGCACCGGAAGGCTTAACAAACATGGCAAGTCGCTAAATGAACAATTCCTTTATTTTGTTGCCTTGATTGACAAGGGCCTTTCTTCCTTAAAGCTATTTCAATATTATCAGGAACAGCAAGAAAAGAGCAAGACGATTTTCAAATTATAATTCACGAAACAACTAAATTAATTCTCCTCAGTTATTTTAACAAAATAAGCACTTTATATTGCGAGTAGGCCTATGTACGCACATTTCACGTGAACTTTTTGACGAAAACATTTTCACAATTTTATAATTTAAATTATGACAATCAATTTTAATAATTTTTAATAATAATAATTATAATAATAATATTTGCACTTTTTAACAAAAAAGGCACTTTTTTTTTTTTTTTTTTTTTTTTTTTATAGAGTATGTACGCTCATTTCACGTGAACTTTTTTTTATCCTTACAATAGAAGAAAGATATGTATAAAAAATATTAAACAAATATTTTATATTCTACCATAAATAAAAATTAAAAAAAAATATTATTTAAAACTAAAAAAAAAAATAGACATTTTTATACAAGTTTATACAGACTTTTTTTTTCCGACGCCCGACCGATTTCCCCCCGAAATTGAAAAAACTTAATAACTTTAAAAATAAGCTTAATATTTTAAATTTTTTACATGGAAAATGTTAAAAATATACTTCCCAATATGCATCTAAGTCAAAATTGTGATATCTTAATTCTACGAGATTCACCAGGTCTTAGAATTTTTTTGCAATTTAAAAAAAAAAAAAAATTTCCACACTTAAATATGTATAAAAATGGGTACGTAACTTTACTTACTTTAAATTTATTTTATATATGGTTTAAAATTATTCTTTTATACATTTTTAAAGAATTTTTAAAAAAAAGAGGTATAGCAAATTTCATCTGGGGTAAAAGGGAAATTGGCATGGGGTAAAAAGAAATTCCAGTTTTTATGGTATAATATATATATATATATATATATATATATATATATATATATATATATATATATATATATATATATATATATATATATATTACTTATTATTTGATAGGTTAGGGCCTAAGAATGCGGTACCATTAGGAAGATTATGATAAGTTTGGTTAAGTATTGTTATTAAATATTTTAAATCATTAATCAAACAATACTTAACAAAAGGTAATCATAACCTTACTTAACAACATTTATCAGAAAGCACAGAAAGGTGGTTCAGAAAAAGGAGAGTTGGTTGAAGAGCCAAGATTGAGCAAAGAAAAATTTGCATTAAAAGCATCTGCGGGAATGCTAGGTAGTGCAGCAGCACTGCTAAACACTATCTAGGTTTGGTGGTTGCTGTTGGAGACGGAGATTGGTAGATTTCTCACACAACAAAGTCAATTCACTGGTAATGGGAGAAACAAGCTCCTGAATCGGAGCATTTAACTGATCTGTGTGAACTGGTCTGAAACAGATATGGCAACAAACAATAGGCTAACGTTAAATATGATTTATATACAAAGATTAACAAAAACAAAATTAACTGAGATTGAATTCTTAATAAATAAAGAAAATGATATAGTACTTTTAGTAGAAACACATCTCACAGAGGACAGAATCATACTTAGAGATGACCTTGACAAAATTTTAAGTAATAGAAAGGAAGAGGATAAAAAAAGGGGAGGGTTAATGGTTATAAGAGAAATAAGCATATAGAAGTAGAAAAATTAGACGGAAAACATAATGATATCTTCTACTTCAAGGTTAAAGTGCATGATACAGAATATATTTTTGTATTAGTATAGTTTGCAACAGGAAGCAAACCAGAAGACAAGAAGAAATATTAAAATAAGAAAAGAGTGTGAAAGACTGATAAGACATGAGAGTAAAAAGAATTTTATGATCCTAGGGGACTTCAATGGCCACTTACCATGGTTGGGAAGACAAAAACTTGATAAACAGGGTGAAATGGTTTTAGAGTGGATAGATGAGTTTGAGTTGAAACTCCTAAATACATCTGAAGAGTGTGATGGACTCTATACATGTCAGAGGAATGACATGAGAAGTGTCATAGATTTTGTTCTGACTAATAATGCTATGAGCAAACATTTTTATTCAATGAAAATAGATGAAAACCAAGAAGTATTTGATCTATCAGACCACAATTTAATCCAAATATACCTAAAGAGTAAAGTGGAAAAGCCTAATTATAAAAATGGGAGATGGTGCAATATTAGATATTATAGTACAGAACCAGTTTAGATGACAAGTTATCTACAGAACCTAGAAAATAAAATGCAGACCGAAAGAGTAGATACATTGGAAGAGATGAACAAAATCATTAAACAGGCAGCGGATGATACCCTATTAAAACATACAGGAAAAAAGAAGATAAAACTGGGAAAAAGATAGAAAGACCATGAATGACAGAAGAAATAAGAAAGGAAATAAAAAAAAGAATGAGAAATTAATAAAAAGACGAAATGAGGCAGAAGACCATGCCAGGAATATGCTTTGGGAGCAGTATAAAGAACAGAAAGCAATAGTGCAGAAACTTATAACACAAGAAATAACAAAATATGAGAAAAAACTTACAGATGAAATAAAATCTAATAAAAACAACAAATTATGGGAGAACATAAAAAAGCTTAAAGGAGTAGATAGAACCATGAAGGAGACTAAACTTCATTATGAAAATGGTGAACTAAAACCAAAGAATGAAATAGAAAAAGAATTAACTGGATACTGGAAAACCATATATTGTAAACATGAAAACTGAATGGCAGAAGAATGGGACAATGACTCAAAAGAAGAATACAAAAGACTTAACGAGCAAAGATACCAAAGGTTACAAACTGGGGTACACCAATTTCCAGCACAACTAAGAGAACATATGGACATGGCAATAAGAGTAAAAAATTCTGTAACACCCATGAATAAACCAGTCATAACCACCGATAAAGTCAGAAGGTGCTTACAAAAGCTCAAAGGGAAGAATGCACCATTTCCAAATGGTCTAAAGCCAGAACTATATAAGGTATTAATCAGAAGTGAACAGTGTATACAGGTTCTCACAAATTGTTTCAATAAAGAACTAACAAAGGAACATGAACCGACATCATGGAAAACCCTTACAACAAGTATGATAGAAAAAAAGAAGAACCCAACTGTAAAAGTTTTAAGGCCTATCGCACTAACCGATACATCCTACAAACAATTTGACATTAATTAAAAATGAAATTGAAGAACATATCAAAATATGTGATGAAATAAAGGAAAATCAATCCGGGTTCACAGAAGGTGCAAGAATTGAGGATAATCTTTTTATTTTGCAATACTGCGTGGAAGAATCATACAGAAGACACCTACCATTAATTGTAGTTTCTATCGACTTCAAAAAAGCTTTTGTACTCCGTAAGTAGGGAGGATTCACCTGATAAAAAGTCTCCTAAAAGAGTTACAGAGGTCCACCATGAAATAATAAGCGCCATTGCACAAGTAGCTATATACAGATGACAAAACCTACATTAGGTTAGGGAAGTGAAAATAGAAAATTGAGCAGATATGAAGGTTACTAGCGGGAATAAAACGGTGTACAGGGTCTACTACATTATTCAAACTTGGTACTTACAAAATAATTAAGGAACTGGAGAAGGAAAAGGGATTCAACAATAGTTCCATAAAAATAAAGTCTATTCTTTGCTGATGATGGCCTGATCTTAGCAGAATCAGTAAAAAATGCAGTGGCAAACATTAGGACATTACTACAGATAAGTGTGTAATAAATTTATAAATAAAACAAAGAGAAAAGCAATGAACATGAATTTTTTAATATGGAACAACCACCAATGGAGATTGAAGGAATCAAAGTTGTGGACAAAAAATAAACTTACCTAGGCATGACAAAAAAATATGTTTAAGGGCTCAGAAGAATGGCCATCTCATAAATAAGCCCACAGGCCTTGGCTTACCAAATCGATTCAGTAATTGCAAACGCAGGAACTAAAGCCTAAAGAAGCCGTGGCTACTTTGTCTAACGCAATGGATGTGGGCAATCCCAGCAATTTTGTAAGAATTATCGAATGGGCTTCATAAAGCAAGAAAATTAGAGAAGTTACAAACAATTGAACACACAGTGTACCAGAAGATACTAGGAGGGACAAGGTACACCCCAACTGCAACTCTGAGAGGAGAGATTGGAGCATCATCAATGCAGGGAGGAATAATAACTAACAAGTTAAAATTTATGAAATCAATATCAGAGATAGAAAGGAAAGAGGTCTTAAGTACCAGATTATATTGTCAAAATGAAGAGAAGGGAGATGGTGGAAGAACTGCAACTTGCTATTGCAGAAAAAGTTTATGACCTGACATCGTGGAAGAAATGATGATAGACAAGAAAGAAATCTCTCTGAAAAAGTAAAGCTTGGGACCTCCAGGCCTGAATCAATGCAGATAAGAAGAGATAGGACGGCACAAAGAGTAAGTCTACCAAACTGTAGAAAATTGATGGTTTTGGAAATAGAAATTGAAGAAAAGCTCAGATTATACAATCCTATCCCTACTGGGGCGTGATAACTTGATCAGGCCAGATCAACTACATAATTGTGAGAGGAATCCTAAAGAAGGAGAAACAATTATTCAAATGGCGAAATTAACTGTGACATTATGTGGAGTCAAAAAGACCTGCTACACTTCATTTGTATCTGCCCAGTATGAACTGGCCTTAGAAATAACTCCATTGACTCCAGCCATCAGATGCAGAAGGACCTAAACGAGGGTTGTTGGAGATGCGGCTATTTTAGGAAACTCACAGGACAATAGAATATAAGTTAAATACATCTTGGGGAGATGTGGAAGAAGGAAACGAGGATGTCGTACCAACAAATGATACTTAATAGATAGGAGTAGGATAATTGTTAAGAATTGGCAATAGAAAGTTGGAGATCATCATAAAGACTTTTCAAATATAGTAATAATATATAATATAAATGTGAAGTAGCATTATTAATATAATCAATAATAGATAGATAATAATAATAATAATAATAATAATAATAATTCTTTTAAGTGAAAAAAAAAAAAAATGTACTAAGAATTAATGGTGGTAGTGATTAGAGCCACTGGTAATATAGAGAAAGGTGCTAATAATAATAATAATAATAATAATAATAATAATAATAATAATAATAATAATAATAATAATAATAATAATAATAATAATAATAATAATAATAATAATAATAATAATAATAATTCTTTTAAGTGTAAAACGTGTCATTAGAATTAATGGTGGTTGTGATTACAGCCACTGGTAATATAGAGAAAGGTGCTATTATAGTGTAACTAAAATTAATAATTATTCTGTGATAGCTATATTTTTTTAAATATTATTGTCTTTATATTAAATCTCATATGCTACCTCAAATAATTGAAATGCTTGTGAATTTGAATAATCACTTAATGATTACAGTATTTTACTATGGCTATAATATAGATAATTTCAGTAGCTGTGTATTTGCTTTTCTATTTTTATACAATTTAACAGGAATTTTAGGAAGTGCAAATACTCCTTTTAATATCATTAGCTGTAAGTTTGTATAATTTTCTTATTTCTTTATTTTTTTTATATAAATTAATAGAAATTTTAGGAAAGTACAGGTAGACAGTTAAAATAAGTACTGTATCTTAAATGAACATTCCTAGTCACATAAGGCCAGCACAGTATATGTATATATCTCTACTATGAGGCCAGTTCATAAGTATTTTATATAGCTAATTTTATTTTATAATGAATTATCCATATTTTATTTTATTTCATTTTCTTCTATTTTCTTGTTTCACATGTTTACTATGTACTCATAAATATGTTTATACAGGGTTCACACTTTCTGGAAAGTCAGGGAAGGTCAGGGAAAGTCAGGGAAAAAAAAATTGGTCAGGGAAAGTCAGGGAAACGTTTTAAGAAAGACTCACACTCTCTCACGAAAAAGATCCGGGAAATTTTTTAAAATTTCAAAACATATGAAGAATGATCCATGGACCAAGTTGCATATTTTTGATATATTTTTTTTCCTAACTGTATAATTGTGGAATAAGAGATGTATTTGAAAAGTGAATGAAAAGGATGGGTGAGGAATGACATTCCATAAATCTACTTTCATCCTGTTTCTTTCTATTTTTAGTTTACTACCTACTATTCTTCCTATTCTGTTTGTAGATGTTGTTCCAAGTTCATCCTTTAGATTGAAGGTGATTGGTATATGGATGTGTTTTAGACAGTATGACTTATGACTTAATCTGTTTATATCTTTTTCTTTTTAGGGATTTATACTTTTTGAAGTTTTTTTTTTTTTTTTGAGGTTTGACGAAGTGATTTGGGATTTTTGTGCAGTTGAAGGTATTTATTATTTATTTATAAAAATGACTTCAAACAAAAAAACTAACTTTAACGACCAGTGTTGGACGTCAAACTGAAACCACCGTTTATCAGTGAGATGAGGGTAAAAGGACCTAGATAGTTCAAGCATACTGTAAAAGGTATGTTAAAAAGAACTCTTGACTAGTCTAACACTAGGACGCAAGCCGAAGTTTCACATTCAAGAGGGGAAACTCATTTGAATTTAATCAAAATCAGAGGACCAACCATCATTGAAACACTTTTTTGTTATGTGTTCTATACAAATATTAGTGAAGTGTGTGCACTGAAAATTATTCCATTCCATCAACTTCTAAATATACTCAACCAATTGTAATGACCCTGAGTGTTCTATTTATAACCAACCAAAACCAGTTTATCAATCAGTTTCTATCTTTTTGCAAAAAATATGTTACAAATCTGATAATACTATGGCATTAAACGGTGGTGGATGATAAAAGGTTCTTTAAAATCGTGTGCAGATATAGGGGGAAACATTTAAATTAATTCCAGATAGTGCGGTAGCTTCAAAATTTAAAATGGGGCCGATAGTGTAAATATGTCATTAACCATGGACTTGCTCCCTATTTTTCTAGAAAGCAAAAACACAATACACTCATACTTTGCAGTGAGCTCACTTCTAGCCCTTGAATTAGATTCAAAACTGTTTTTGGATGGTGATTGCCTTTCTAAGGGACTTGATTAGTTTTTTTCTTTTATAGTACCTGGAATCAATGTTATGTGGAATTGTGCAAATTATTAAATTTGGACCAATATTTTTTCGCATGGAAATGCGACAGTGAAGGAGGGTTTTCTATAAAATTAAAAGCAATTTAGTGAGAATTCTGAAGAACATAGTCTGTGATTTCTCAAGAACAGTGCCAAATGCTATAAGATTCATCGAAAGTATTTCATAAAGTTTCTATCATCAAAAAATGTGACAAAGGTAAGAGCTGCCCTTAGGAGAAATGAAGAACTTCTCAAAGAGTCAAAACAGAACCAAAAAAAGAAGAGAATAAAAAGGTTGCAAAAAAGAAATTTATCCATACAGATCTATAAACTTGAAGAGCAGAGAGAAAGAATGAACTGGAAAGCTTTGACAGGAAGAAGACGCATACTCAAAATTCAAAATTCAGATGCTTTGAGAGAGAAAGTTAACTAAATCCCCCATTACTTTTGTATCACAGTGGAGCGGTTATTCACCTTAGATAAATTTAATTCTTTTATAAATTGTTTACTTTTGGAAAAAAAAAAGGAGTGCGTGGACGCGTTCATGGAAGGATATAGGTCTCTCACTCAAAATATTTTTTAATTATCCATGATGTGAACAGTTTTAAGAGTAACTCTCTCACTCACTCTAAATGTATGAACTGAGTAAATAGGCTGCAATAATGATTAATAGATATTTTATACGCCAAAAATAACGAACACGCTGTCAGGGAAAATTTGCGGATTGGGTCAGGGAAAGTCAGGGAATTCAAATTAAAAATTTCAGTGTGAACCCTGTAATATATAACAACATCTTATTATATTTGGGTATAGCTGTATTTAGTGTTTTTACTTACTTTATTTTATTTAAATTTATTTTATTTTATTTCTTAATTTTTATTTTATTTTATTTTAATTTTTGTTTCATATGTACCATATATTATTTTCTATATATTCATTTACTTATATTTTAAATCTATTATATTAATTTTATGATTTAAATACAAAGTTTTTAAACCAAAAATATTTGTTAAGTGGGGCCCGATGTTGAGGCCATGCCACGACCATGTATAAATAAATAAATAAATAAATAAATAAGTTTGGTGAGTAAGTTCCACATGGTTAATTATGTTATCAACCAAACATATTGAAGTAGGATTAATATCCATTGAATTCCGTCATTGTCTGTTGGGATTCTTGTAAATCCACTCTGGCAATACTGTAGTAGGATATCCACAGAATAGTATATATATTTATTAAATTCTATTAATATTCTGATTATTGTTATCAAAATTTCAAAAATATAGGAAAGTATTTTTTTTTTTTTTTTTTTTTTTTTTTTGTAGTAGTTTGTAATAGAATTGTTAATTTTTGGAATAAGTTGCAGCAGGTAGTTGTTGATTGTGACTGTCTTGCATTACTGTCTTGCAATATTTAAGAAAGGATTTAATAGGTACCGTATACGGATGGTATGAGTGTCATATATTATAGTGTATTATGACTAAGCCTAATTAGTGGATTTGTATTAGTTATTATTAACAGCTGATTTCTGTATACAATAAAGAGGATTATAGTTAGAATGTGGCTTCAGTTTGCATTTGTGGTAGTTGGTTGTATATTTGATATTGACAAGTCTTAGGGTGTTATTTTCTGCCTTTCATGTTATGTTTAGTTAAATATTGTTGTAGTTTGGTTTCATGTGTATTTGCGGTTTCCATGTGTATGGGTGGCAAAATTATTACTTTTAGCTTGACTGGGACAGTTTCGAATAGGTCCATGTGTCTTCTTACTGTCTCTTTATTCTCATGTTTTCTGACTTCTATTAGTCGTATTTTTGAATACATTTCAATTATATTTTCCTTATGAATATCAACTAGAGTAAGAAATAAAAAGATATTTCACAATCAACCAGAAATTACAAAGATTTTCTCTAAAAATGTGGCATTAAGTTCCAGAAAAGGGCCAGAAAATTTCTCGAAAAAGTATGACACTTACGAAAACCATATTACAAACTTTGGAATCAGCGCTATAATAATTTATTATATATATATATTATTATATCATTATATAATATATATATATATATATACTAATATGTACTATAATATATATATATATATATATAATATATACTTATATAGTTAATATATATATATATATATAATATATATATATATATATATATAATATATATATATATATATATATATATATTATATAATATATATATATATATATCAGCGGATGGGGAGTGAAAAAATAAATTGAACTCCCGGACTCCGACCCGCAGAGTTGATATTAAAAACGAACCGACTCACGGCACTCCATGAGTCAATATGTTTAAAATAAACTCTGACTCCCGACGGAAAATTTCATACACACACACATTGTTGTATGAATATATAATATTATTATATATATATTATATATAATATAATATATATATATATATATTATATATATATATATATATATATATATATATATAATATATATATATACTATATATTTATATAATATATATATATATATAGTATTGGCCCTCCAATTAAGGTGGCCCAGATGTTCTATATACTATATATATAGTATATATATATATATATAATATATATATTATATATATATATATATATAATATATATATATATATATATAGCTATATAATATATATATATCATATAAAGCCGGTTTTGTTTTTGCATTTGTGCTTCGAAACATAAGAAATGCTCGAGTTGCGTTCGTTTTTGTCAAACATACCGAAAAATCGCAAGAAACGCTCACCAAACGTAAGAAATTTTCCGTAATTCTGAAAGGTTGCTATTTCCCGTACTTGCCCGAATTTAAGCACGGTCTTACGAAAAAATGTAAACAAACAAGATGGCGGCTGGTGTCTGAATTGAATGAATGTTTCATTCAATAAAATTCAGCTTTAAATCTAATTTCCTTCCAAATGAATAAACTCCATCACACAATAGTTGATCATATACCCTTGTAATAATAAACCATTTATTTATTTTTATTCTATCGTTTATTCGCATGCCAGACTCCATACCAACAGCTGATTCCAATTGTTTTAAAAACAAAAGTACAAGCCTAGCATGAAATCGTGGCCGTTTAAACAGGAAATTAGTGCTATAACTGTTGGGAAGCATTTCTTATCGAGCGTACGCACAAATGACAAAAGACAAAAACGGAAAACGGTCCTAAATGCAATTTTAAAAAGCAAAGAAAAATACCAATTCATTCTATCGTAAATGCTTCGTATTATTCCAATTATGATTAAAGGAATTTTTCCATGAAGAAATCACCTTTCTCCGTAAATTTTCTAGCTTTAAGCCTTTATCCCTCAAACCTTTTTTGATAAACATGTTTACTCTTTTCTTGATAACACTTGTTGCCCTAAAACTACTGCATATGATGTTCCTAAACTTCCTGTTTTTGCTCGGCTTGCTTACATTGGACCCCTTTCCTGTGATCTTCACTTTCAGATTAGAAGCATCTTAAACAAAAACTTTCCCGAATGAAGTTTCTTTATAATTCTTTTTTAACAACAACTCAATTGGCAGTTTTCTTTAAAGATAACGAAAGACATCCCCAATGAAACTTGACGTGCACATCATCAGTTTTAAAAATATAGGCTAACATGTGCCGACTGTCACATCTACTAATGTAGATCAGACTTTCCTGAATAACTAAAGATGCGAAAGCCATCAACAACAATGGCATTTCCATTTCGAACTAAATCTCCAAGTCTGTCAACGCAGAAGAAATTTAGCTGTCAGAGATCACTATGACCTCAATAGGCACCCTAAATCTCTTCAAAAATTCTCCAATAGGTACCCTAAATCTCTTCAAAAATTCTCCATTCTTCAAAATGCTTTTACAGATGAAGTACTTGAAAATTTGGAATCTTTTTATATAAAAACACTTACCCACCTTACACTTATACATCTAAAGACTTCTTTGGCACTAGCCTGGATTGCCTGTTACTAATTACCTGAATTTCGTGCAAAACGAAACATGATTTACTTTTGCTTTGTGCAAAACAATTGGAATCAGCTGTTGTGATTAAGCCCATCGATTTGATATATATATATTATATAAACAAATAAAACAAATGGTTTATATTACAAAAAAATTGATCAACTATTGTGATGGAGTTTATCGATTTGGAAGAAATTAGATTTAAAACTGATTTTATTGAATGAAATATTCATCAATTCAAACGGGCCTACCACGCCTTCATTTTTGGTTTATACATTTTCGTAAGACGTGTTAAATTCAGCAATCACAGGAAATAAACAACATTGTAGAATTAAAGAAATTAATTAACGTTTGGTCAAGTCATTTCTTACGTTTTGCGCAAAGTTTAGCAAAAACGAATGCAACTCTAGCATTCATATGTTTTTGTAGCACAAATGCAAAAGCGAAAATACACGCTCATATTAATATAAGCAGTAGGTCAGAATAGCTAGGGAATTCTGTAAAAATTTGATACGTGAAGTTTGTAGTTATTTCATCCATATATATATATCTAATATATATATATATATATAATATATATATATAAATAGTATATATATATATATATATATATATATATATATTATATATATAATATATATTATGATGGACCATGACATCCGCATCCACACATCAACGCATTTGCGAAGCATCCGCACCTAAATTGGACATCGCGCATACCTGCACTTCTAAACGGCACAATCCGCATCCGCGTTTTGAAAAATGAGGATGTTGGATGTTTTCTACATTTGTTAAATGCATATAAAATAATTATTTGTCATCTTTTTCATGGGAGTTTATGGAATAATTGTAATTTTGAAATTTTTGATTCTGTATATATATATAATATATATATTATATATATAGTAATATGATACTATAATATATATATATATATATATAATATATATATATATATATATATATATATATAACTATATATATATATATATATATATATATATAATATGAGCCGTGTCGTGGAAAGAAAGAAATGAAGCGGAGGGAGAGAAGAGGAGGGCAAAAGAGGAGGTGCTTAGAAAGCTAAGCAAAGGACTGATTGATGATTGAAAGGAAAACAAGAGAAGATTTTTTTAGATTGGCAAGAAACGTATAGAAGGAGCGATAGTAGAGTATGTAATATCAAGACAAAAATGGAGAAACATTGGTAAGCCCGGAGGAAAAAAACAAAAGGTGGATAGAGTACTTTGATGAGTTGTTGAAGTGAAGTCGGAAGAGGAAGGGGAGAGAGGAAGTGGAGAGAAACGTGGAGGGAGAAGAGAAGGAGGTAATAAACATTAGTATAAAAATGGTGCCCTAATTTAAAAGGTCGTTCGACACTTTCCTGAAAAAATGTACTAGCTACTGTTTTATCTCTTTCTCTGCTAAATACCCACCTATCATATTTTCTTCCTACATTCCTCCTGTCTTTGCCTCTTGCCGAAAATTTTCCTTCTATCTTTTCATCTGGATGGGAAGGTTCTCTCTCAAAGGTTCTATCTTCCTCTTCTTCTTCTTCACTCACCTCAGGGTCTCTTAATTGTCTGTCAGCCACATAGACTCTTTTGTTCTTCCTTCCCTTCCCATCTGGGGGCCTATATTCTTCCTTTCTCCTGGAGAAGGTCCTGGGCCCTCTCTTATCTGTACTGAAACGCCCTTGTCTCTTAGCCTTCACACCTTTCTCCATATCAATTTTACTATTGAATGGGATGAGCATTTGGTCTTCTCCTGGAGCAGGCCTCCATGGAGGGGCTTCTCTGCAGTTAGGTTGAGAACCCCTCTTGTGATATGTTCTACAGAATCGGCAAAAAGGTAACTCCCATCGACAGGCTCGTGAAGAATGCTTTACGGCCTCGCAAGAAAAACAAAAATCGTGTTCTTTCAGTTCTTGTTCGTTCATTCCTTTAAGGATTCCTCTGTCTTTCCGTGGGACGTATTCTGACCTCACCTCTTCTCTCTTCTTTCGAAAGGTATTAGCTGGTTTCACCTCCTCTCTTTGCTTTCGAAAGGTGTTAACTGGTCTCACCTCCTCCATTTTCCTATCTTCATACCTCGGTTTGTGGAAGGACTCCATATTTTTCCTATAAAAATTGTTGTATTCAAATCTCTGCCTATCTTCAGGCTCCTCTTTGGCCAAAAAATTTTGGTGGTTCTAAACTCCATTTGCCATTTAGGGCCAGTCTTTAATAAAGCTCCTTTAGAAATTTGAGACAGCTTTTCTAACAATTCAGTTAAACTCATATCTGCATCAAATACCTGGAGTATTTTCTCTTTTAACCTTTCACCATCTCTCCTCTCGGATACATTCTGTAAAATTTTGGCTGTAACCATGATGTTTATCTGCTTAGATGTAAACACTGCCTCTTTGTTGAGATCATGTAATTGACTTTGATATCTCCAGAGTTTATTTTTTAATTCCAGAATAAAGTCTGTAAAGATCGAATCTCTTTCTCTTTTGTATTCGATGAACTGTAACCAGAGATCGAAAACAGTGTACTGATCCTCTGGCTGTAGGAAAATCTTTAATTGAGATAAGAAGTCTTCTAATTTTGTAAATCTGGAAAAGCTCGAATCTTTTAAAAGATAGCATCGCGCTTCGCTGTCTAAATCGGATGATATGGCAGATTTAGCAAAGGTAATCTTTTGGCTCTCATTTAATGCACCTAAAGCATTAAGCTTCTCATTCAAGGCTGTTATAAAATCGTCATAGCGAATGCCTTGCCACATCTTGGTCTTCAAGTTCTTACCAAATAATTTCAGTCCTTCCGGCACCTCTGGAAAGGCAGTTGAGAATAGGTTAGACGGATACAAGGAAACTCCACTTGGTTGAGGCATATAAGGATATCCAGGCCACGCTCCGGGGTAGGGATAAGGCTGGTTAGGCATAGGTGTGGTTCCAGGTGGAATACCATTATAATAAAAAGATGGAGGAGTGGTTCCCGATGGTGGGCCACCATAATAAAAACTGCTTTGCCCCGGTTGGGCGTTTGTGGGGGCGTTATTTCCTTCTGTCCCTCTCGGGAGGGCACTTAATTGCTGTGGAGCCACGTTGTGCCCAGCATGGGGGAAGGTTTGTCCCCCAGACTGTTTAAGATTCACTGGCTGGTCCTCTGACCCCGTCTGAGTAGTGTGGGTTTTGTCTGTACCTTCCCACTTACTTCCATTTGGATTTGGGGTATGATGGTTTACACTACCCCCCCAATTCACACGAGTCATCTTCCTAACAGCAGGTTGTGTAGTAGTCGGTTTTAATTGAAGGTTTAAAGTGCTATCTAAAGTGGCGGTCTTCTGAAAGAACTGCGGAATACTGTCCCTCCTTGAAATTTCTTCCTCTCTAATTCCTTGGGGTGGCTGCCTAAGAAGAGTGTTATAAGGATTGTGCCCGACTATGTCTAGATCAAGAAGACCTGGTGCTGGAGGAACCCCTGGCGGAGGCAACTGGCCCCCCTGGGTTATAGGCACTTCATCTCTGCCCCCCCTGACTCTTCTTGTCTTTGTCCATCTCTTTCGGCAATATCCCCTTCGTTCAACTCGAGATTCACATTATCTCCCTCTTCATTTTGGCCTAAGTCTCCCTGAATTTTATCTTGCCCTTCTGCCATTTTTTCTTTAAATTAGTCACCAAATTATGCAAAATATATAGACGCGGTCACTTAAACTATGCACAATATGTAAACGCGGTCACTCTAACTATGCACAATATTACAAAAAAATTAATCCTTAACCGACTGTAAAATTTCTTACTACTACTTCGACTCTTACTTAACTAATTGACACTATATATATCAGAAAGCATTAGTGTCTAATCAAAATCAATAAAAAAAAAACTCAGAAAAATTTGGAGTAGCCTATATATATATATTTTTCAAACTGCTTGAAACGAGCTAGAACCTTGGACCTCGCATTGGCGGTGCTCTGCTGATTCTAAATATAAATATATACCTTATATTTGCCACTACTTCCGATATATATATATATATATATATATATATATATATATATATATATATATATATATATATATATATATATATATATATTTTATATATATATATATATATATATATATATATATATATATATATATATATATATAATTTTTACAAAGTTATAATATATCTGTTCATCTAATGATTTTAGATGGAGATTCTAATTATAATTCTATTCTAAATTAAATAAAATCCCATTTCCCAAATGCACATAAAAAAAAATCATTTTGCAAAAAAGAATGAATTTTAGCATAGGAATTGGAAAGAAAAAGAAAGAAAAGAGTTCCTTCTTTGTTTCGCTCGTATGTGTTTGTGTGGGCCCAAATGGGTGCTTTGAGATTTCAATGCAGTGTGTGCATGCGCGTGTGTGTGTGTGAGTGTATGCTCCGACACCTGGCGTGAGTGAGTGCATGGGTGAGCGTGTACCTCCTCCCTTGACGGGCCTCTCTTTGTTCTCTGGCTCCAATCCTTCCGTATGACTCACACAAACAGACAAAATGGCACGGTGTGCTCGTATATATATATATATATATATATATATATATATATATATATATATATATATATATATATATATATAATGTGTAATAAAGTCAGATTTAAAGAAATGGTGTAAGAGAAGAAAAAGTATGAATAATGAAAAGCAAAGTTGAATCTTCTTCTCCTTCTATCGTTCGTAGGAAGGAAAAATCAAATTGAACGGTTTTGGTACAAATTCGCACCAAAAGAGCTACTAATTATTAACTTGCACACTATCTTTGTTTTATGTTAGCCGACTTTATCTGTAACCCATATATATATATGTGCCCTCCCACACAAATTATCAAACAATAATAAAAAAAACAATCATATCAAAAATTTGATCAAAAACATTTTTATGCAAAATGGTATTTCTCGGCCGGCCGTAATAATAATAATAATAATAATAATAATAATAATAATAATAATAATAATAATAATAATAACAATAATAATAATAAAAATATTATTGTTATTATTACTATTATTGTATAGCTTCAATAAAACGTTCTAGAGGCGTAAATGAGGTTTTTTCGACATTTTTTATATTTATATATATATATATATATATATATATATATATATATATATATATATATATATATATATATATATATATATATATATATATACTATATATATATATATATATATATATATATATTATATATATATATATATATATATATATTAATGAATTTTAAGTAATTAAAAATGTTCTTAGTTAAAAATGAGGGACCTTTGTCCACATATTAAAAATTTTTATACTTTTATTAAATGTTTCTTACTTGTTTGACCACTTTATCTGGGGCTTCTTCGAGATAAGGTGATAGAGGTTTTGATATTTGAGACGATTTATAAGGCTTGAAGTGGCTTTGTTGCAACGTCTGCTTCACAGAAAATTCCTTATTCAGCCATCCTGACAACTGGGCGACAGTTCTATAGTAATCGCCGGATGACGACTACTATCTCGTCAGAGGGATCAAATAAAGAGCCTTCTCTGTTCAATTTTTTATTCGCCACACAGGCGTCTTGTAAATCGTCACAAGTAAACAAACTTGTCCTTAAACAAGCTTGTCCTCAACAACCTACAAAAATGAGCAAAAGTAATTA
>JABUQX010043746.1:30000-35000 GCA_015478945.1 Trachelipus rathkii
GGTGAAGTTTGAAGTTCATCTTCCTCTAAATTTGATTTTTTAGAACTACTAGATTTTTTGTTTTTGTAAACGGTTGAATGTTTTCCTTTTACCTGGTTCCATAATGGTTTAGTTGAGTATGCTTTTGAATTTTAACCACGACTTATAAATCTTCCCGAGCTGGTTTTATCGCATAGCAAGCATTCAGATGCATTGGCCTTCTCAGAATTTATTTTAAAATATTTCTACATTTTAGATTTTAAGTTTTTGACAGTGACCATTGCTGTTGGCTATAGTAATAAAATAATAATAAAATAAAAAAAAAAAAAAATAAAATAAAATAATATATATATATATATATATATATATATATATATATATATATATATATATATATATATATACTATATATATATATATATATATATATATTAGGGATGTACCGGAACCAAAATTTTTGGTTCCGGCCGGAACCGGAACTTTCCGGAAACCGGAACTTTTCGACTTCCGCTACACCTTACATATTCTACTTAAAACTTGTCTGATTAACAAGTGGAGTCTCTCTAGAAGTATCTGGCATCTTGTCATATCCATACTGTGAGCTCTTAGTTTTGTAAGCCAAAATTTGGATAAGCGGATCAATAAATTTACTAAGTAAAATAGAAATATATTATATAAAGTTCTACTGGTCTTCAAAGTTTAAAAAGTCTTTTTCAGAAAAGCTCTTCAGAGGCGGGTAACGTGTTTGAGGATAAGAGATCACGTTTAACTCCACAACATTAAAAGCAACTTATTTTCCTACACCACAACATTTCAATACTCAAAAATAAATTCATTTTAAGTAAGAAAAATATGGAATCTTGTTTTAAATTTTTTAAATTTTTGTTAAGCAGTGTAGTTAATATTTTGTTTTGTAGTAGTTTCTACTTTAAAGTTAATTTCTTTTAATAATAATAATAATAATAATAATAATAATAATAATAATAATAATAATAATAATAATAATAATAATAATAATAGGTATAGAAATTTCAATACTCAAATAAATTCATTTTTAAGTAAGAAAATTATGGAATCTTGTTTTTAAATTTTTTAAATTTTTGCTTAAACAGTTTAGTTAATATTTTGTTTTGTAGTAGTTTCTACTTTAAAGTTAATTTCTTTTAATAATAATAATAATAATAATAATAATAATAGAAATTCAACATCACCTTTTGTTTTAATATAAGTTTTACTTTTAACTTCCAATTCCCTAAATATTTTCTTCTGATATTCAATTAATTTCCTTAATACTAGTCTAGAGAATAATTTGCAAAGAAAGTATGAGGCATATTTATATTTATTAGTTTCTGACTGGTTTCGTCCGTAAACCTCGGACATCTTCAGAGTTTCGATTCTAACATTTGAATGAATTATATAATACAAGATTTAAAAAATTAAAATTAAAAATTAGATTTTAGTTTTAGATTTTAGCATTTCATATTATATTTAACTTAAGGGACAATACGTTGAACTTTATGTTAATGTCTGGTTTTAGATTTTAATCAAAATTAATTATGATGGAACTTTTTCCACAGGGATACATGTCAAGACAACTGAAAATGGTATGTATCATAATTACAGCTCCTACTCCCCAGAAGTATATAAGAATGCAATTGTTAAAACACTCATATATAGGGCTTGTAAATTGTGCTCGGATTGGGAATCATTTGATGCTGAAGTTAAAAGAATTAAACAGAACCTGATCAACTATAACCACCCTTTAAATTTAAAGGAGAAAATAATAAACAAAACCATCAGCAAACTCTATAAAAAACAGGACAATACGACAATATCTCTGAAAGCATTAAATTTTATTTTAAAGCTTCAAATGCTAAATGTTAAAAATGCCTATGCAGCATTATTAAAACCCACATTAAATCTACAAGTAACTCAAAAATCACACTTAAACTATACCACAAAACAAGAAAACTTTCTTCCTGCTTCTCTACTAAGGATACTCTTTCTGTTAATCACCATGCCGTGTACCAGTTTGCATGTCCCGAGTCTGACTGTACGTCGATGAATATTGGTTACACTACTAATAGATTAACAGATAGGGCATACCAGCACAGCTTTAAACCCAGTAAAATATACGAACATTTATTCACTGAACATAAGACAACTGTACCTGATATTACAAAATCATTTAAAATTTTACACTCCTCATGTGAAGCCCAAAAACTGAAAATAGCTGAGGCTTATTACATAAAACGTCTAAAACCAGACATTAACATAATGTTCAATTTATTGTCCCTTAAGTTAAATATAATATGAAATGCTAAAATCTAAAGTCTAATTTGTAATTTTAATTTTTTTTTTCAAATCTAGTGTTAAAATAATTCATTCAATTGTTAGAATCAAAACTCTGAATATGTCCGAGGTTTACGGATGAAACCGGTCAGGATCGAATAAATATAAATATGCCACATACTTTCTTTGCAAATTATTCTTTAGGGGGGAGTATTAAGGAAATTAAATGAATATCAGAAGAAAATATTTAGGGAATTGGAAGCTAAAAGTAAAACTTATAATAATAATAATAATAATATATGATTTTGTTGCTTTTTTAAGCCTCCTAAATGTATTTCTGTCTACAGAAGAAATTTTCTTTAGTATTATCCTGGAATAAAATAAAACTATTGATTTAAGTAGTACCAAGCTTTCGATCATTACATCGGACATTTCAAGGAATAGTTTTATTTTTTTATATTTTAATAATTTTGATAATATAAATATTATTTAAACTAATAACAAAAAAAAAAATAAACAAAATTAATAATTTTAAAAGTTAGAAAAGTTAACCTACGTTGACTTTTTGTTATTTAAAAATGTTTAAAAAATTTGACATTTCATTATATTTTATGTTTATTACTGGTTTATGTTTCCTTAAGAGTAATGATTCCCCGAGGCGTAATTCATAAAAATCTTTCTTTCTTGATATGATGGAGAAGCCCTCTTTTATGCTGTTATCAGGATTTTTGTGGTGTTCTTCCTTAATATGTTGAAATATTTTACTCGGCTTATACTTATGCTGCGACATTCTCATGTTGATGGTATTCGTTGTGTATCCAATATAAGCGGCGTTACATCCACTTTCAGAACATTGAAATCGGTACACAACGTTACTACTCTCACCATCCGAAAGCGCTTAGAGAAGCACGAGCTCAGTTTCAATGGCTTATAGTAAGATCTTAATATAAGCTTCTTCCCGTCTTTTGCTTTAATATGTTCTTTCAAAATTAATTTTAATTTGTTTTCTTCCTCTTTTTTCTGGCTAATATTTTCAGTTTTATAATATACTAAGAGCTTATCTTTTTCATTTTCATTGATAGTATTGGCGAATAAATTATTTAAAGTGTGCTTTATAGTTTTCTCTATATTGGATACACAACGAATACCCTCAACATGAGAATGTCGCAGCATAAGTATAAGCCGAGTAAAATATTTCAACATATTAAGGAAGAACACCACAAAAATCCTGATAACAGCATAAAAGAGGGCTTCTCCATCATATCAAGAAAGAAAGATTTTTATGAATTGCGCCTCGGGGAATCATTACTCTTAAGGAAACATAAACCAGTAATAAACATAAAATATAATGAAATGTCAAATATTTTAAACATTTTTAAATAAAAAAAAGTCAACGTAGGTTAACTTTTCTAACTTTTAAAATTATTAATTTTTTTTTATTTTTTTTGTTATTAGTTTAAATAATATTTATATTATCAAAATTGTTAAAATATAAAAAAATAAAACTATTCCTTGAAAATGTCCGAAGTGTACGGACGAAAGCTTGGTACTGTTATTAAATCAATAGTTTTATTTTATTCCAGGATAATACTAAAGAAAATTTCTTCTGTAGACAGAAATACATTTAGGAGGCTTGAAAAAGCAACAAAATCATATGTTAAAATAAATGCTGATATTGAGTTTTTAGAAATAATAATAATAATAATAATAATAATAATAATAATAATAATAATACCCTGTACAAACTTTATATATCCCCAGGTCTAGGTTCTAGAGCAGGGTTGCCACAAAACAAATCAAATGATTTAATTTTACGCAATTTTTTTTTTTATAAAAAAATTGACTTTTTTTATTTTTTTTATTTTTCTTATTTTTTATGAATTTTTAGGCAAATTTTTTTTCTAAATTAATAATTAATTTAGCTACCACCTAATTAATAATAAGTATATTTTATCTATATAATAAGTAAATTCATCAATGTAGTTTCAAGTCATTTTTAATAAAGAAATAAATAAATTAGAGAATTTAAATATTATACAGTATATATATAATTTAAATAACTTAATTAAACTAAATAATAATTATATTTACTAAACTTATTATTAATTAGGTAATAATTAGGATTATTTACTAATTTTATAAAAATAATTTAAAAACAATTTATATATAAAAAAAAAAAAATTAAAAAAAAAAAAAAAAAAATTTCAAAAAAAAAAAAAAAAAAAAAAAAATCCCAATCCTGTTCTAGAGTATTAAAGCTACTGGTTCGAGTGTGAAAATATTGTTTCATATTTAAAGTTTTCGAAACTATAGAGTTGTCATTTTATCATGATATTTAATCACATATATCAATTTTCTATATTATTTTTTATGCATAATCATAACTGAGTAAATGACAAATCAGTTACTGAATTTTTTTAATTAAGACATTTGAAAAGTAGAAAGTTCCGGTTAGTTCCGGCCGGAACCGGAACTTCTAAAAAATCGAGGTTCCAGCCGGAACCTGGTTCCAGTACATCCCATATATATATATATATATATATATATATATATATATATATATATATATATATATATATATATATAATATATATATATATATATATATATATATATATATATATATATATGATTCGACCGTTGTCGAGTGTGGACACAGTGGAAACCAGAGGAGAAGCGGAAAACAGAAGGGCCAGAAAAGAGTGATTGGAAAGATGGATTAGTCTGAA
>JABUQX010043746.1:40000-50000 GCA_015478945.1 Trachelipus rathkii
GAGATAAAGGGATACAGAGATCCTTAGAATAATGAATAAAAGTTGGTGCTTTTGTAATAGTCGAAATGGATGTAAGGGGGAGTGTGGAAAGAACACTTGAAAATCTACTGTATCAGATAATGATGAGGGTGTAAGTGAATGTTGTGTGTGGGTTTGATTATTTAAGAAGGAATAGGTATTTTGGGATGAAAGGGAGTTCTTAAGTAAGGAGGGTAATGGGTAGTGGGAGGTTCAGAATGGTAAATCCTGAGTGATCAGTACAGGTGGGAGACAGTCAGGCGGAGGCGAGATGGTGATTGATTGGATTTGGAAGTTGCCACTAATAAAGCGTTTATCAGAGGTGCATGGTTCAAGGGATTGGAGGAAGCGTGTAGATACTGACGCAAGGGCTAAAGGAGAAAGAGGAACTATAGAAATTATAGGGTATTTAGTATTGTAGGGAAGGTAAATGCTGGCATTTTGGTAGAAAGGTGCGTCAGTGACTGAAGGACTGATTGGTGAAGAACAAGGTGCGTTTAGGAGTGGTAGAGGATGTGTGGATCAAATCTTTTATTAAACAAATGATTGAAAAAATGGGGAAAAAGAAAGAATAAATTGTATTTTAAGTTTATGGATTTGCAACAGGCGTATGATAGAAGTTAATAAAGGGAAGCTTTATAAGCAAATTATTAAGTAGTATATAGGTGTTGGTGTTAGGCTTCTGAATGGAATCCAAAAATGCCTTGTGACTGATAGTGAAGTGTGTGTAGGAATAAATGGTGTCAATGGTGATTGGTTTAGGTTAATAGTGGGTGAGACAAGTTTATGGTATATCCTTGGATTTATTCAATTGCAATATGGATGAGGTTATATGAAAGAATTCAGGGGGTGGGGATGTAGGAATTTTGTTAGAATGATGGGAGAATAGGATGAGTGGAGGTGCCCTACTATATCCCGGATAGTTTTATTTCTGTGGTGATTCTGAAGGAGGTTTGAGAGGATTGGTAGAGAGATTTGGCTTGGTGTGTATATAAGGAGGGTTTGAAAGTAGGCGTGGATAAGGTAAGGTTATGGATTTATGAGTAGGACAGTCCTCAGTGTGTAGTTATGTCTAGATGGTGAGCAGCTGGAACAAGTGTCTGGGTTTAAATATTTAGGGTATGTTGGATGAGAAGGGAACTGGATGATCTAGAGTGTAGTAGGAAAGTTGTGCATGATTAGGAAGATTTGCTGGTGCAATTAAATCGTTGGTGAATGTCTAAGGATTTAGTCTTGAGTGTGCTAGGGTCTTACATGAGGGTATGTTGTTACCTGTATTATTGTATGGTAGTGAGACTATGGTCTAGAATAAGAAGTATGGATCTAAAGTTCAAATGTGTTCAGATGGACAATAAGGGCATGCTAGGTGAGAAAAGAATTAATAAAATGAATAGACTTATTAGAGAGTTGTGAACTGAAAGTAAACAAATAATAAGAAAGTATTCTTCAGAGATGGTTTTTAGTCTATATAGAAGGATGAATAGTAATTAGAAAGTTTGGTTAGCGGATGTATAATTAGTGAAGTGTGTTGGGAACCGACCGGCTGGGAGACCGAAAAAGAAAAAGTCGATTGAGTCGGTAAAGGAGAATGTCTGAAGGAGAAATGTGAGTTTGGCAGGCAAGAATAAAAGGTGCATGATGGAGAAATCTGGCAGGGTTTTGTGGGAATAGTTTGTGGCCCACCTGACTAGGATGAGGTGCCATTGACGATTACCTGCAGAGTGAGCCCGTCGCGGTCCCCATAATCTAAAGATTGGTTTCTCTATACCTGTAGTGATTTCCATAAATTATTAATGGTACAGAGGGGCGACAAGGAGATGGGCTTTCTTTTAGAGCATTTGTAATTCTCCTGCTGCACAGCTTGGATGGACAGCTTTTATCTCAGTCCGGAAAGTGGGTAAAGAAAAGAAAGAAAAAGAAAAAAAATAAAAAATAAAAAAGTAAAATTTCAGTGAAATTAATAACTTTGGAAAAATAGACCAGTATAAGTCTAGGCTACGCACACATGTAAATGCGTTCAACAATAAAAATAAAAAGACTATAGTTGTTAGTGCATTCATAAATAAAGCAAGAAAAAATCTTCTACAAATATAAAAGTGAAAAACATAAAAATAAAGAAAAAAAGTTTTAAGTTAAAACTAGGCCTATTCCTAGTTTAAGAGCCTAAGCCTACTGAACTATCTGTCCTTTCTTAGTGCCTATATAAGTAAACTACAACTATTATTAAGACAACAGGCCTATTAGATGGTTTTAATATTTTTTTTTTAATAATTTTACAAAATTAGCCTACTTGGGTAATTGTGTAGTTGAAGTGAGTTAAGTGCTTTTACTACAAAATAACTAATAAAACAGTAAAATAAATTTTTAAGTGAATGTACAATTAAGACTGTAAAAAAAAAATAATTACAACGATGACCGACTAGAAGCAGGTCTGGTGCTCAAAATTTAAATAATCCACAGTCTGGAATTTCCATCATACTAGATGTTGAAATAAATGAATCTGTGATGGACAAAATGAAAATCTAAATAGAAACAATGGTCACAACTCTAATAACTTATCAGTTGACAGTGATCGTTCTCGCACCCCATCACTCGAACCACATCAAAGAACTAGGAAAGTACTCTCTGTGCAGGATATTCCTCGGTTTGAAACAAGGGATGTGGGAAAGTGGTTAGATAGAGTGGAATTTCTATTTGAAGTACTAAACACATTACTGGTATGAAAAGTTCAACTTCTCAGTCTTCTCTTACCTTAAACATATAACTTCCAAAGAATAACTATCCTATCAACGACCAAACATATGAAGAATATGAAGAATTGGTTTGCCTTGTAACTGAAACTTATGCTCCATCTGATAAAGAGAAAGCTGAAAATTTATTTCGGCAGGAGCTCAAACCTGGTGAAAAGCCCACTGCATATCTTAACAGAGTCAAAGCATCATTAGGAATCCGCAGTTATCAATGGCTTCTACAAAATGAAAACAAACAGATGTTTCTGATGATACCTGAGGATCTGGTACCGTTATTAACAGTATTGAGGGATACAGATCTTCATAAATTGTGGCGAAACAGCTGATGTGCTCACTGCCGATCAACGTCATAGTCAAATCTATCCAGTTCTTCAGTTCAATGCACGCTCATTTCTTTACACAGAGCCCAGTGATCCCCAACTGGAAGAGATACATTTCACGCAATGATTTGTGGCCCAAATAAACAATATTAGTGGATGTTCCAGGTGGAGGCCCTCACATATCAAGTAAATCAATTAGATCTACAGGATGTCTCATAATGATAATGGTTGGGACAGAGATTGCTCTCCTGGCTGGGACAGAGGTCGTACTAACCGTCGTTGATCACCTTCAGGATTTAGAAAGAATGGACCCCTTTGCTACTACCATTTCACATTTCAAATGAAAGAGTTTCATGGTTACAAAGAGCACTTGCAAATAGGCTCATTAATTTGGCACAGCATGCTCATGCTGGACTATTTTCCCTACCTTATGGAAACTAGTGTGGAGATAAGCCCCTGTACACAGAAAGTGCGTTTTAATCCAGTGGTAACTCGTAAAATTTGTAAGTACAAAAGTAGTTTTAACAATATAGAAAGTCTTAGGGAGGAAAGCTACCCCCAACCAAACTCGAATAATAATTACAACAGTATATGTAAAAATGTTGATACAATTTTGCATGCTAATAAAAATAATATCCAGGTTCATGTTCATTCAAGTGAAAATGCTACTAATGGCATAAAACAATCTGTTTTATGGGAGAGAGCTTCTCAGTTGAGTGAAAATGAATCTTGGTATAAGGAAAATTTGATTTCCTCCGATATTAGTGTTAAGGGTAAAGATATGCATTATCAAGTGTGAAAGAGTCAGTTGTGGGCTGGAACCTTTGGTTCCAAACCCAAATACTCTGTGATGCAGGTTAATGCAGATTTCTTACAATGGTTAATTACTTCCCAAGGTTTTCATCTTAATAAAATTACAAAAATTTTTACAATTAATTATATCTTCAAACTGTGAACAATTCAAAGCAATTATTTCTGTTAGATACAAGGAGTTCATTTTCTATTTTAAAGACTATAGAACAGAAAAGGAAAGATCCTATTATGGCTCATACACAGCTGCTAATGGAAGTCAGATTAACATTTATGATTGTATACTTCACTTCATTCCTGCTAAACTGGACTACGAGCATATATTTTTAATCGCTGATGTAATTGATAATATTTTGAGATGATTTTTACTAAATATAAGTTTAACCTAGATTTTGCTAAAAATATTATAATTAGTCTTCCCTTTGGTCTTTCTTGTAAGTCATTTCAAAGGGTGGTTGACTTTCACCCATAACAAATGATTTTGTATATAATTTAACTCTTCTAAACCTTCCGCCTTCCTTGTAGCTGTCTCCTATGGGTGAAATTTAAACATTTTATTCAATGTTTATATTTCAAATAGAATTTTAAAAAACAATGTTAATGTGAGCAATAATACTATAACTAATAATAGTATCCCCACGGTAGCTATCAGAAAGCCCAAATACATACAGTGTAACAAAAATAAAGTAAATAGTATGAATAAAGTGATAATAATAAAGAAAGTGATTTCACTGAATATCACAGGTGGAATAGTATTAGCAAATTTTCCCTTATACACTGAAAATTCGCAAATGATTATTCCATGCTAAATTTAAAGTTCTGGTTTAATAAACATTAAAAGATGTGAATCTCCTACTGGTTTATATATTGACCGAAAAGAATGAGCAGGTTAGTAAATGCTGGGGTACTTTCCTTGCTGCAGCAGGATTTCAGTTACCCGGTGCTGTTCATTACAGGAGTCAGATAGTAGCAATTCAGATACTGAGACAAACAGGCTGTTCAAGACAGTTTTGGATCTAGCAAAATGACTTTACGAACTTACTTCATCGTTGAAGCACTCGATTCTGTTTTAACCCATGATGGCGTTTTAACCATAGAAGCACCTCAAGAATCCTCTGAAAGCTCTACAACTATAAATATTAAAAGGCAGTTCTCAAATAATACAATTGGCAATCTTTGCATTTCAGTCAGACTAGTTTTCAATAATACATATGTTTAATTCTTTCTAAAAATTAACATTTGTATATCTCTTGATGATATCTCATTGCTACTCCTACTCATGATGAACACCTGAAGATTTTAGAAATGGTACTAAAGCAGTTAAATCTTTAATTTGAGTAACCTAGGTGAAGTGCCAGTGGATGAGTCTGAGTTTATATATTTAGGTTATATGTTGGCCATAGTTTAGCTTTAATGAGGATAAAACCAGTGCTATTATGAATATCCAAACTGGAGCTATAAAAATTTACAACTTTCACCACTAGGCATCTAAACTATTTAAATAACTCTAGAGTTGAAGCGAGGCCAAAGGGAGCAGAGCCCAGATTCCGAGTGGAAACAACTTCATAGATTGCTATCAACACAGGTAAAAATGGAAAACTTCACAAGCTTGATATTAACACAAGTTCAAGTAGAACCAACTTCACAAGTTTGCCTTAATAATGCTCAAATGTCTGTTTTCACTAATTACTGGTCAGGGGCTGACCTTGTAGCAGGGTGTTGTAGTTTCTGAAAGCTGAAAAAACAGTTCACTGGGATTTTACAGTTATCAATTGAATCCTACTGAAATGGTTTACAGTATATATATGAACTCCTTGCCTTGGTTAAAACAATTAAAGGAAATTTGCCCATATAGTGAAGCAAGAAAGGTAGGGATGTGTTTTGTGACAATCTTTCAGTCACACAGTCGCTTAAAAAAGAGACTGATGCTAATCACTTGCTAGCAAGGGCATGTGTCTTTCTTGTCAGGTATGATTTGTTATTCATCCTTCAACTAAATCAGAAAATATTACACAGATTTGCTGGTAGAAATCAGCTCAAGGCACTGAATAATGTATCAATTTACCCCCACTCCTTCCACTTCTGCGGAAAAAATAGAAGTAGAAATAGGTGCAGCAACAAGCTCTTCTCTTCAAATTGGAGATCGGATGCCTGAAGCAGAAGTCATTCCAGAAGTATCCTGTGATGAAGTCTTGGTGTCACCTTCTACCCCAGCAAAATTCTTCAACAGAGGATGACGGTTATGCTCTTGCATCAATTTTCAATATTTCCACCAATGATGTATTTAAGCTTTTCAGTGTAAGATTGACTGCAAAGAACTGCAAGCAGCACAAAAAACTGATGTACAACTTCAAAAATAAAAATTAAATAACCAAGAAGAAATACGAGGTGTAAACACAAAGACTATTTTTGTCGGAATGACTGGTCTCACTAGTCATTGGTGAATCTATTCACTTTACCAGTATATCTTTGTTTCCAGTCCCTTTATTCTTCCCATTTATTCTTATTCTCACTCTTTCGTTTGGTGTTAAGAAAACTCTGGCATCACTTAGAAAGCGCTTTGTATGGAAAAATATGAACGTAAAGCAATTTGTACAAAGTTGTGATGCATGTCAGAGATCTAAATCTTTCGCAAAAAGCCCTCCATATGAATCTTACAGGCTGATGACCAAATTTCAAATCAGTCATAGGTGCACGAGGCATGCAGAAGCTATAAGTACCTTTTAACATTGATTGATAGGTTCTTCCGTTATCTCTTTGCTTTCCCTTTGAAAAACATAGAAACTCATAGTGGAGGTAATTATTAGAGAATTTCTGCCCATAGCTGGAGTGGTAAGGTTTTCTGTTAGAGGAACGCAGTTTACGTCAGACTTATTCAAGTGTGTGTGAGGTTGGATCCAGCACTTTACTCCGCCTATACCCCTAACAATGGCCTCATTAACTCTGAGCATTTGTTAGAAGATCTTGAGCCATGCTGTCAGATGAGTTGGAAGATGCTGATCATTATGGCTAGATCTTCTACATTGTTTTTGTGTCTGCGTACTGCTCCATTGAATTCAGAAGGAATCATCCCTGCCATCTTAATGATGGGCCAAAATCTCCCTGGAGCATTAATAGATCAGCTGGAGTCTTATATCCATAAAAACACCTTTGAAAAACTAAAAATTATTTACTTGGACTCCCTCTGTCTGGAATTTTACTACCAAGAACCCAAATATGTGCCAAATAAGTCAGATGCCAAATTTATATTAGTTAAAAAAACAACAGTATGGCAGAAACAAACTAGAACCCATATATCATGGCCCCTATCCCATAGTAAAGTTATCTGGAAATAATGTGTACATAAATAAGAATAATCAAGTGCAATGTGAAAACTTAATAAATGTAATGCCATATTTTAAGTTAAATAGTATTTGAGATGGAGTAGATGATTTATAAAAAAATTTCTATTGGTGCTAAAGTTTATATATTCTAATGCCTTTATACTCTTGTGACAAGCGATATAAAGGTGAAACTTTCATGTAACATGTTGATTACTTTTTAGGTATAGTCATTTTGTTAGATTTACGTTTCCTCTTCTACTTGAATTTTCACTTAATCTTCTCTTTTCTTCTAATATTAAGTACTTTAGAAGTGGCTGGGTGTTCAGGTGTGAATCTCCAAATAAACTTGGAAATTTACCCTCCAAAAGTCACCACGTGCGATAATTGTTCATTATCGAGTGTAAACAACATTTCATATGATTTTTATAAAATATTTTTTTATATGTTTGACTGAATACACTTTAAGAATTACGTAATATTGTTGCCGAGAACACGCCTTTAAATATGTAATGTTGGTAACTATGGTTTTTGAAATGATGAATTTGATGAGTATAAATCGTAGCAGACTATTTTATTATAAAAGCCCAGAGAATAATGGCGATCTAATAAAATTGAAATGAAATTATCTTTCAATTAATGCATGAAATAAAAATAAGAAAAAATAATATAAAAATAAAGTTTAAGTGAAAGAAAGAAAATCTATACTTTTCGTTGGTAAGGCTTAGATAGAGTAAAGTCCTTTACATATATATATATATATATACATATATATATATATATATATATATATATATATATATATATATATATATATATATATATATATATATATATAATATATATATATATATTGTGTAACTATATATATATTCAAATAATGATGATGCGGTGGAAACTATAATTAGTCACTAGCAAAATTCGTAATATTGCTGCGACGCTATATATAGGGTTCCGTCAATTTTGCGGTAGTGACGATATATAGGAATTGTGAAGCAGTTTGGAAGGCTGCCCACCGAGATGGAGTTAATTGACAAGGTCAACATAGTGGACATTATGGGAAGATACTGATAAAGCAAAATTGATCAGAGATGCTGATAAAGTGAAATTGAACAGAAATTTGATAAAGCGAAATTGCATTATATATATATATATATATATATATATATATATATATATATATATATATACATATATATATACTTATATATATATATATATATATATATATCTATATATATATATATATATATACTATATATATATATCAACCTATACTCCCATTTATTTCTTTCTTTTCTTCTTTCTTCACCCTTCCTCTTGCCTGGGGTGGGAGTAGGGTGCAGCCTAACAATGGAAAAGCAGTAGGAGAACATAACATAAGTCGACCCAGCCTTAGCGCCCCCTCTGTACCATTAATTAGTGAGAGCTCATCTGAATGAAAATGCCTAGGCATCATGGGACATGGACCTCACTTGCATGGTAAATGATCAATGTGGGTTCATCCTGGCCCAGGTGGGGCTAACCATGCTATACAAACACCATTCTCTCTATATCATGCACCTTTATTCTCCCCTTCTTAACTCACATTTCTCTCCTTTAGACTGGTTCACCAGGCTCAATCACTTTATCACCAATTCTTATGGTTGAAAGTTAACACACTCACACTGCCCACATCATCATAATGACTATCATTCAGTCTTTCCACATGACAAACCATCTCAACATACTCATTTATTCATCATTTGCTTCTTCACACACACTCATAATGCTGTTCAATTCTCTTGCATCAATTCTTCTCACTAGCACACCTAGTTGTCCATCTAAACACATTGGAGCTTTAGATCCATCTTCTTGTTCCAGACCATGTCATACTGTGCTGAGTAACAACATGCCCTCCATGCAGATTTCTCTGCTTTTATAAGACTTAGTCCCTTGCATTTCATAACAGTTTGGTGCCTTGTCACTTCTATGCCATTCTGCTTTCTACTACTACTCCATGGTCGTTCACTTCTCTCATCCCAACATACACTACAAATATTTGACAGACACTTTGTTCAGCTGTATGTCAACTACACTGAGGAGTGGCCTCACTCTGACCTAATGCTCTATCACGTTGCTCAGCCCCTCCCTTTACACCTTCCGTCTCTGCCTGTCCTCTCAAACTCTGCCTCAGATTAAGCCTGAGGCCAAATCATGTCATGTAATAGGTAGAACTTCCTCCACTCAACTCATTCCTCTCACCATTCTAACTTTTATTCATAATCCCATAAATTCTGTACCTTCAATCATATCTAAATTAGAATAGCAAGAATATGTACAACCTAATCTTCTCGCTGTGTCCTAGAAACTAATCACCATGTTTATTGTTCTCAGTAACTTCACTGTCAATCATACTGCAAGTTATTAAAGCCTACCACCAACACTGTATCTTAACACTTCTGCAACTTCCTCCACTGCATAAGAATCTTAAAAATAATCTTAAACTAAATACAATTTATTCTTTATTCTCCTCAACTTTCTCAATCATTTTTTACAATGTAAAGATTTGATCACATCTCTACCATACAACCTTTTGTTCTTACCAATCAGTCTTCAATTGCTCAAATATCGACTAATACAGCATATATACCTTCCTACAACATAGTGACATTACCTATAATTTTACGGTTCCCCTTCTCTCATTTTGCCTGCAGGTATATTGCATCATAATCCATGGAGACTATGCCTCTGGCCTTCATTACTAGCTGATCAAGTAAATCTTATCTTTCAGTTCTGCCAG
>JABUQX010043746.1:55000-62441 GCA_015478945.1 Trachelipus rathkii
TGGGAGAAAGAGAACTTCACTAAGTAGATGATAACTAAAATCACTATGTAACAAAAACCTTAAAACAAATTTTTTTTTTTTTAATAAAACTCAAATAATATTTAGGAGGGCTACCAATGGACCCTACTTTTTGAAAGCAGATAAAATTTTCATTTTTATTATTATTTAGATTGTCTGAAAATTCTCCTAGAACATCATGGTGTAATTTATTTTTGAAATTCTAATAAGCTTTTTAGATACTGAAATTTATTTGGAGAGGTGTCGAACTAAAAAAATTCACAAAATTGCAATTCCAGGTTTAGGATCATAAAATGTTTTATTTATAATTATTAAAATATATATATATTCTCAACCTCCTCTATTCTTGGTTCTCCAGTCAAATACGACAGTGTAGTCGAAGCCGGAATGCGCCACTGGCCTGGCTTTGGAGCTCGAGCTGAGAGCCAGAAGTCAAACAGAAGAGGCAAGATCCTGGGTATAAATTTTTCATGAAATAATTTTTTAGATGAAAAATTTATTGCCAGAAAACGTATTAACAATTTTAAATAGTTCGAATCACTAAAGCTGAGATTCAGATGGAGCTAGAGTCAAAGTCGAACTGATATGAAATTTAAAATACTTTTCGGTGGTATTGCCAAAGATGTGCTGAATAATTTTTAAATGAATTACTAGAAATCTTAATTCGGATCCGGCTTGAAGTCGGAGCGGATGTAGGTATGAATTTTCATGAAATATTTTTAAGTGAAAATTTAATGCTAAATGATATTGGTAATCATCAAATAGTAGGAACATTTGTTGAATCAGGCCTGTCCATAGAATGAAGTACGAAAATATATTCACAAATATTTTAAGGTGAAAAATTTATTGCCAGAAGAAATGCTGAACAATTTTAAATATTGCAGAAACCTTAGTCGGATCGGGTCTGATAGGGCAGGCCAGGGTTAAGGATGGATTCTGGGTGTCTTGGTACTTTTAGAAATATACAAGTGGTTATTGCCAGAAGGCGTAACTGAACAATTTTAAAATAGATACAGAATCCTTAGTCGGATATGGATCCAGAGCAGAGTTGGAACAGAATTCGGAGCATGAAATTTTTGAATTAGTTGTGGAAAAATTTAAGTCTCCAAAATTTGATCAAAATTTTCAAATAGCGCCGAAGCTCAAATTAGGATCCGGAGTCGGGCCGCAAGCCGCCAACTGGAAGGTGAGCTGGATCATAGTATAATTTGTTATCAGTGTATGTAAGTTCCAAAATTTGATGCCACTAGATATTTTCAAATTTCAAATCAGTAAAAGAAACTTGTTGGTTGGAAGCTAAGTCGGGCAGTCAGAAATACATGAAAATTGTTTCAAAAGATGAAGTGATCCTTTTACTTCTGATTGACCTTTAAGCATTAGACAAATTTTAAACATTTGTGAGAAACAATTGAAAATGAAGAAGTTTTTTATTAAATATTTTTTTAGGTGAAAATTTCTTACCAGGACTCTGTTCAAATTTTCAAACAGCGCAAGATAACCACTGGGTGGATTAGGATTAGGCAGGCTGAAACAAGCAGGTATATAAATTTTAAGTTTTTAAGAGTATTATTACAAGAAGATGTGCTGGACAATTTTCAAATATTGCAGGAACCTTTGATGGATCCGCGAGCCGGAGCCGGAGCCGGAATCTGGGTATGAATTTTTCAAAATATTTTTTAGGTGAAAATTTATTACCAGAAGACATGCTGAACAATTTTCAAAATAGTGCAGAATACTTAGTGGGATCTGGGTCGTCAATCAAAATTTTTTTGAAATATTTTTATTGGTGAAAAATTTATGCCAGAAGACATGCTGAACAATTTTCGTATGCCAAGAAAGCCTTAGTCAGATCTGGGCGAACCTGGGTGTGGGTTTTTCAAGAAATGCTTTAGGTGGGCGTTCTAATAGAAGGCGATCTTGAACAATTTTCAGTAATTACCGGCCTTGAAGTAGTGCTCCAGGGCTGAAGCACAATTGGGCCGGATCCTGGGTATGGTACTCATGTTTTGTGGTAAATTTTGAAAGAAGACTTGGATATTTACAAATGATGCAGAGCAGCGGATCCAGGCAGGCAGTGTAGGAGCAGGCCGGATCGATGCAATTTTTTCGGAAATATTTTTTAGTGAAAAATACCTATTGCTCAGCTGGTTTCACACTTTCAGGAGGATCAGGGAAAGTCAGGAAAAAAAATTGGTCAGGAAAGTGAGGAAACGTTTCAAGAACCTTACACTGAGATCAAATTTAAATTACTAAAGCATATGAAGAATGATCCATATGAACCAAGTTGCATATTTTTGATATGTTTTCTTTATATAATTATTGGAATAAGATGTATTTTATAAGTGAATGAAAAGGATAGGCGAGAAATGACCCATTAATCTTCTTCCATCCACTTTCTGCCTATATTTTTAGTTCACAAATGACTAATATTCTTCCTATTCTTCTGTTCGTAGAGGTTGTTCAAGTTAAACCTTTTGATTGAAGTGAATTGAGGTATATGGATGTGTTTTAGACTGTATGACTTATGACTTAATCTCTTTATATCTGCTCCCTTTGGTTTATACTTTTGGTACCTTTTAGTTGTAGTGATTTTAGATTATTCGTAGAAGTTGATTAGAATTTATTTATAAAATTGCTTTGTAAAGTGGCTAAAAACTAAAGTTTTTATTCTTATACTAGACCCCAGAGTATGAGGTTGTTAGTTTGGAGCTTAAAATTTCACAAAGCCCTTTGTAAAGAATGTAAAGGCTTTGATCATCTAACATGGAGATATCAACCAGTTTCATTCAGGAAACTCATTTAAATTTAATCAAAACTCAGCAGGATGCATCATTGGAAAACTTTTTCGTTATGTGTTCTAATAATACAAGAATATTAGTGAAAGTGTGTGCACTGAAAAGTATGCCCATTCCATGACTTCTAATCACTCAATTAGTAAATTACGTGAAGGTGTTAGGGGTAAGCAAGTTGAAGTCATTGGTAGTATAAATCAGTTCAATACTTTTTGTTAAAGGTATTTAAGATCTAAATACTATGGGCATTAAAAGGGAGATGGATGAGTAAATATATAACTCAGTGACTGAATCTCGAGAAACGTTTATTAATAACAAGATGGTGCAGTACTTCAAATTTTAAAAATGGGGCTGATGAAATGTAAATATGTGTTATTAACCATGGACTTGCTCCCTATTTTTCTAGCAAAAACACAATACTCTACTTTGCGGCGAAACTCATTCTTAAATTAGGACTGATATTTTGCATGATCGACAGTGGAAGGTTTTAAATTAAGCAATTTTAGTGGAGAAGCTGAAAAGAACATTGTTTTTTTTCCCGCTGAAGAGTGAGCTATGCTTAGATCTCATGAGGTCATAAGAGTATCCCATCACTCAAAAATGTTGACAAATGTAAGAGCAGATATGAAGAACATCTCAAAGTCAAAACAGAACCAAAAGAAGAAAAAAAGTTGAAAAAATTATCATACATACTAAATCACTTTCAAGAGCAGAGAAAGATGCTAAAACTGAAAGCTTTGACAGAAGAGGACGCTATAAATCAAAAATTCAGATGCTTTAGAAGAAAAAGTTAACCTATAAATCTCCCATTTAGAACTTTTGTGATCCACAGTGGGTATTCACTAGAGGCCAGTGGTGCGCAAACTCATTAGTCAACAGAGCCAAATATCAACAGCACAACGATTGAAATTTCTTTTGAGAGCCAAATTTTTACACTTAAACAATCACTCAGTGTGATTTTCATCGTTATTAACGAAGTGCAAGAGTACTCCCTAAGCTGGCCTTTACCAGCTTCCTCAATTTGATCGTCAGCATACCTTTCTGCAATCTCGACACCATCTTGTTTACACTCTTCAGCGGCTCCATAAAATTAACATCAACTTTAACAAGAGTTTTAGAATCTTTGGTTAAGCCTCGGTGCAGTGAATAAACTTGATATCATGCTTATCTTTACTATTATTCTTCTTAAATAAAAATTAGGTAGCAAGATATCCATAAAATTAAATCAGGACAATGACTGACAACACTAATGGCCTTACATCTCCTTGGAAAGTTTGGGTAAGTCAGGTTTGTATATTAATTATTTTTAATTTTAATTTTCCAGGTTCTCATCAATAAGGCGACTTCTCAACTTACCCTTGATAAGGTTCATGCTTGAAAATGATTGCTTTCGCATAAATATGTAAGACCGAATAAGGAAGAACAATAGCTGCTGGTTGCACCAGCTTATTATATGACTGGGAATACTAATTAGGAGTTAATATCAGCATTCTTCCTCTCCCGGGTCTACTCAGCAGACCGCGTGCTGAACTAATTTCCCCTGACTTGTTTTTCTCCAAATATTTCTAAATCAGCACAGAGGCGTTCAAATTTCGAGCTCCACATTCTTTCTTTTTTAAAATCAGGACCTATAGATGAAATAATCATAAAAAAGTGAAATTTCGTGTTATCGTTTATGTCACAAGACTACGTCAACTGCTATTAGTAGTAGTAATAATTTAAATCTTACTGAACTTACTGGTGCATTATGTTTAGAAGACATTTTGAGAGTTCTATCTTTCACTGCAGACAATGGTAACTATTTTTTTTTTTTAGAATATATAGCGCTCTTCATCCAGAAATAGCTCTTTGGATGCATTTATAAAACAACTTTTATGTATTCGCTCTCTGTATATGGCTTTCCTCTCTTACAATCTCTTGACTAACCACAAAATTTGCAATATTAACATTGTTGGAAGATTGCATTCAGTAATTCATCAGAACTTGATTTTCTTGACTCTTCTGAAGTTCCTCAACTGCTTTCTTCTTGCATCACCCGGCCAAAGGGATATTTAGTACTTCAATAGAAATAAGTTTCTAAAGAGGAAGCAAATTTCAGTAGCTTGTTATATTACCAATTTTGCTTACAAATAGACGGTGGAGGCCATTGGTTTTGAATAAACGCGAAACTCTCAGTCCATTAACTTTAAGTCAAGGTTTTAGGTACGTTTTTCTTTGTTTCTTTTTGTTTGTGTTTAAAAATTTTAAGAAAGATTTTCATTTTATAACAATAAACTATCTTCCTTGCAAACTACAATAATATTAAAGCCATAACACAAAATAATTATAATTCTTAAACTGATAACAAAAATATCTGTAGGATTTACAGATGGTTGGAAAAATACAGGTAACTTTATGTTTCTAGTAGATACTTTTGTCACACATGGGCGCGATTTGAGGACGTGACTAACACTAACCACAGCACAATGAGACATCTGACTGACTGGCTCAATCAACTCTTGCATGAAGCCGAACCGAACGGCTAGTGGGGGAACCTTGGAGGAGAGGCAAAGCAATTCGGACAAGGGCAGGTGGAATTGCCAACCGCAGGGGTGCTGATTTTAACTACAATTCTAGTCTTTCCTGCGGGGCACGCACTCGGAAGTAATACATTGTAGAACAAAATTCAAAGATACGACTTAACGATGCGCGTTGACATTTACTCTCTTTCCGGAAATGCTTTCTCTTTAAGTTGCTTCAGAGCAGTCGCCTAAAGAAAAAGACACATAAACACCAGCTAAGTATGTAAAAATAGAAATAAGAAAACTAGTCATCACGAAGTTTCAATCGCACGTGGTATTTTGTGGAAGAGCCACACTCAAGGGCCCAAAGAGCCGCATGTGGCTCGCGAGCCATGGTTTTCCGACCACTGACCTAGGCTATTAATGTAAGCTTTTAATTTATTTTCTTTTTGTATAAATAAAACTGTTTACTTTTGGAAAAAATAAAAAATGAGTGCGTTGAATGATATGGAAAGTAAAGCTGAGTGCAAAAAATAAATATTTTTTTAAATTCATCCCATGATGATGAACAGTTTCTAAAGTAAATTTTCAATTATTTAATATGAACTGAGTAAATAGGCTGCAATAATTAAATAGATATTTTATACATGGCTGTAATCATAGCTGGTCAGAAGTCAAATTCAAATTCATAATTTCAGTGTGAACCCTATGCCAGAAGTACTGAACAATTTTCAAATACAGTGCAAAATCCAACCAGTGATTGGAGTTGGAGCGGAGCAGGTATGAAATTTTTTGAAAAATATTTTAGGTGAATAATATAATGCTTATTGACAAATTGCAATAATAAGGCGAAGAAAAATTTACTCGCGCCAGGACTCAGCCACTCAACAGCATTACAATTTAGACAATATAGAGTGGCTCTGCCACATAGCATTCTGATCCAACCTCCCCAAGGCATCTCAGGCAGTTTACAATCTCACTTCAAAATGCTAACAGGCTGGTGCTTATTTGAATCCATAGGAAGGGTGCTTGGAAATTCATATATATATATATGCATATATATATATAACATATATAACTATATTTCTATATATATATATATATATATATATATATAAATATGCTATATATTATATATCTCAATGACGATGAGTGAAACAGCAGTTTCACGCGATTGGAATTTGGTTTCTAAAGTCGTCAATAGTTATCTATTAAATACCGAACTATCTATATATAATTAGCTGCTATAATAAAAAATGACAAACCAATCAAAAATAACGTACCTTAAAGATTTATAAGGAAAATCCGGGTACCAGGAAGTTTCAGGAGTGTGGCCGGATATCGTCGTCTGGAATATAAGCTCTTGATACCTCGGCCCAGAGTTACGTGTCTCTGGAACCTTCTTCCTGTGTAGGGGTTGCGTTTCGAAGGTGTGGGGAATGTGATAATGTTGTAACACACCAAGACAGTAAGTTTATAAGGATGGTTGAATAATAGAGGGAAAAAAAGTATAACAATGAAGGATGTAACACAAGGCGAATTAAACTCAAGAAAAAGAATTGTTTTATTCAATTATTATGTACAATTTAGAGCACTAAATTAGGATTTACATTTATGTACAAGTAATTAAGCAATGACGATGATATAATACATGAATATCTAGATTAAGACCATTCATGTGATAAAGGGGATTATTGAAATGGAAATGAATATGATGTAAGGTCCACAAAGGAATGGCCAAGTTTAAAACCATTCACAGAGTGGAAGACTTAAAACTAAGAGGAATGACTAAAAAGTTGACGTAATTAGTCATCCAAGGAGTAAATAATGAAATGAAAAGAAGTATGTACTTTAGTTACAAATAAGTAGATACTTATTGAAGAAAAGAAAGAACAACGACAACAAACAAGGTTTCCAATAGGAACTTTCACCCTAAATTAAACTTTAAAGAATACAACTTTCAACCAAGGAATAAGATCGTCCAAAATTAAAAGATGACTACAGCGTTTATACAAACAGGGATATGAACAAATGACAATAATGGATACAATTGCATAGTCTATAACAATAATGAACAACTTATCTTAATTAAGGAAAAGTTACACGTGTTGGGAAATTCACTAACACAAG
>JABUQX010043747.1:0-10000 GCA_015478945.1 Trachelipus rathkii
AAGAGAGATATCAATTAAAAAAAAAGCTAATTCTGCTTCCAGATGAGGTCTAACTAACATTTTATAATCTATATATACAATTATAGGTAAACTAGGATTAGGCAGGTATATAGCTTTTAAGTGTGCATAAAAATATAATTAATAAGGATATGCTTGAACAACTACAAGAAAGATTTTATGGCAGGTTTTGTGGAAATTCAAAAAATAAGTTTTTTCTCTCTTCACCCTAAAACTGTTCAAAATCTCCAAAACGAACAAGTCTTTTTTGTTTGTTTTGTTTTTCATAAATTTAAAGATATCATAGTTGTTCATCAAAAAAGACATTTACTTTTTCAATCGTTTTGGATTATTTGAGATTTTTGCTATGAAGTCCCCCTTAAAGAGAGATAACCTGATAACAAAGAGTAACCGCTTAGGTATCTAAAAACCTAATTTTAAATTATGTAGTAAGGAGTTAACCCTGTTATATGTACCAATAGATACGAATGCGCTTACCATTTCTAATAATTGATATATAGACTGGGATATAGAATTCGAAATAATTTTGTCCCACGATGTTATATTGGATTTATAAAAGCTACAACTATTTTAATGATAAGATACGGAAAATTTTATCCATAAGGGGGACGCTAAAGTAAGTTTAAATTAAATAATATCATATATATATATATATATTATATAGGTCGCTGGTTCATATATAATATAGTTACTTCTAATAGTGTATCAATATACTTAAAAATATATATATAGCGAGTAATATCGCAAAATCCGAATGTAAGAATATATTGTGAAAGTATATATAAGTATACGATACTCATTATATTACAATATATATATATATATATAATATCACAGCAAATGACATGAAATAAGATTACGGTATATATTAGTGTCTATTTATATTAGGATTATATTCTATTTATAGCGCGGATCATCATCAGGACACAAAAACTGAAACTAACGATCATTAACTTGTGTAGGTGTGCTGTGGTGGCACAGAGTCCCTCATTCAACAACATTAAATAACAAAAAACTGACACCAAGCAAAACTCAACCAAAAACAAAACAAAAATAGAAGACAAAAAAACATACAAAATCAGAAAATGGTCGGAGCTTAGTGACGTCAGAAGATTACGGTTCTGTGTGTGGTGGACCTCTCATTTGGCGCCTTGATAAGCGTACTGGTGGCGATCTCGCCTACACTAAAGTATTTTACTCTTGCCTATATATTATCTTTTCAGTATATTGGATTATTTATCTTCACTCCCTCCTCGGGATAATATACTATTAAATTTAATCTCTCTCGATCGATATGTTCAGTATAATATAGGAGGAAGAAAGTGACTAGATACGAATGAGAATTCTTATTATACGTTGTGGCATTAGCTAAAATGAGTCAGAATATGAATTACTACGGATAGTTAGGGGTAGAGTTGTTAAGCATTCTGGCAAGCACCCACAAAACGTCCTGTAGCGTTTACATAGGAACATATATCATATGAGCGGTGGGATGAAGAATAAATGAGATGATGAAGGATCTGAGAACACGGAAGATATTCCTATAATTTAAATTAGGAATAGATAGCTTCATAATCTCTCTACTGATAATCACACGCTCTAAGTTTTTACCTCAAAATCTGAACAGTTCCACTATTTTCCACACAACTTCTTTGCTCACAATTAGTTGTAGGCCAATAAACGCGATACTTTTCACTATCTTCTTTCGGATTAAATTTCTTGAGGCAGAATGTCTCATTTCCATTTTTTCTTCTTAAATCGCGGAGTATGTAAGGAGGAGACTCAATAATTATAATGAAAGATCTTTGATGTATATACTGAATAATTGACGATATGATGACTAGTGCTATTGCAAAGGGTATTTTTTCATAAATTATGAAAAGTTATGGCAAGAATGTTTTTTAAGTGAATCAGTTTGATATAAAATAATATTTATTAGGTCTTTTGAATTATTTCTAATTATTAATAGCTTCATTAAATTAATTCATATGCTTGTCAAATTTCGCAATCATTTTACACCATTTCTCTCAAATTATTACGTAGTATTAATTTATATGACTCATTTATTACATTCTATATTAATCTATCGGTTTTTTCATTTAAATTACGATAATCGTAAATTTAAACGGAAAACTTTATTCTAGAAATTAGTTTAAAGAGTAAATATTTTTGCAATTATCATAAAAGTTATAGACATAAATTTTTCATAATTTTTTGAGTGTTCAAAACTAATAAAAATTTTAAGCGAAAAACGATTTGAAACCTTCCCAATAATTCAAAGACACCGCAACACACACACACACACACATCACATATATATATATATATTATATACACACAATAAACATACATACCTTATTTATATTTGTAAAACAAAATAGCTACACATCAATATTACATCCTTAACACATACACACACATACATCAATACACAACCTAATATACATCACGGCACTATATAATTAATTAATATTAATATATATTATATATTATATAATATATTATAATATATATTAATATATATATATATATATATTATAATATATTTATATATATTATTATATATATATTATATATATTATATATAATATAATTAATTAATATAATATATATAATATATATTATAATATAAATATATATAATATATATATAATATATAAGAGAAGGAGAGGGATGAGTGAGGAGTATGTAAAGAATAGAGATAGAGATAGAGAGGAGAGAGAAACTTATGGATTATTTAATTTTAAATAAAATTCATCTATAGTGATAAAAAGATATTCAGTTATATGCATCAGGTTTGAAGTAAATAATTTATTATTAATGTATAATAATTCAATAGCTGAAAAATGGAATTTAATTTTGTATTTATATTATATAACATATATATTTATATAAGATAATTATTAAAATTTCAATTAATAAATTAATATTATTAATAAGAAAATATAATGCATTTAGTATTGCATTTAATGAGTGAGCGGCGCTTACCTTGCACATTCCTATTATGCATTATGACCTCTGATATATATTATATATATATATATATATATATTCTATATATATAATATATATATATATATTATATTATAATATATTAATAATTATATATATATTATATTAATATATATAATATCATATTATAATATTAATATTAATATAATTATATATATAATTAATTAAAAATAAATTTATATATATTATATAATATATATTAATATAATACTATATATATATATATAATATATAATAATATTATATATTATATATATATATTATTATATATATATATATATTATATTATTATATATAGTATAATATTATATATAAAATATATAATTTATATTATATAGTAATATTATTATATATATATATTATATAATTATATATAAATACATATCTCACGCTGGTTGGAATATAAGGTTGACGATAATGGTCTGTATCATAAGTATACTCAACTAGAGGTTGGTAAAGTAAATAAAGAGGATGATATTTATTTATTCCCCTCACCCCAATTATTCAGATAGAATCAATTTTAAAGACCGACAATGCTCCATATGACATACGGTTATTTTAGATAAGTGTGCTAAGATCAAAGATATTAAGTATTGAGAAACTAGATGAGTCCGAAGTTGTTATTACAGACATACTAGTTAATTATAAGATTTGCAATACTAATATTAAGCGTTATCTAATGAGTCTGTAGGTTAGAGACTTTAGACAGAGTGAGAAGATGGGAGTCAACTGGTCGAAAGAATGAATCGTATGATTTTTTTTGTTATGATACTGTATGGGAGAATTTTTTTTTATATACATTATTTATGAAATGTCAGGGATGTAAATTTTCTCTTGAGTTAATATGGAGGCTTCTAATTCGACTCACACACTCACCAGTGAGATTTTATCCAGTATTAAGAGTAGTTTCACTCGGTCTAATAAATAACTAATTTATTGATAACAGATAGTAAGAAGATAGAATAAATAGATTTGGATATAGTAAAGTAATGTTAGTAATGAGGAGAAAGGTAGAGTACGAAATTATAGAAATCGAAAAATAAGCACTAGAATTCACTAAATCTAAATTATTTCTTATAATGAGAGTATGTGCATCGAAAGTTGAACCAACGCAGATAGCTGATGTAACAAATAATGTGTTAATTACTTATTAATTAACAAAGGGTGATAACAATACAACTCATAATAGAGATAAATAGAACAGCAACATGAGGTGGGCGTATAAAGATAATTATGGAAGTGATCAGACTTATCAGGAACTCTTAATCCTCTTAGAAAATACTTAATATATATAGATAAAATGAGATAAAGTTTAAAATGTGATATTAACTTCACACGTCAAATGAAAATAGAACTCAGGAGAGATAAGAAAATAAATACAAGATCATTTAAATAGTAATAGATCTAAATATAACAACTATGTATTATATAGGTGTGGTATATTATTTCGAATAAGAAAAATTGCTAATAGTTGCTGTAGTTGGATGATATATTGATACTCAGTATAGTAAAATAAATAAATAGAAATAATTGAATAATATATAGGAAAATACTAGTATTTATTAAGAGGCGAGATACTTAAGAGAAACATTTTATTTCACTATCACCTCAAATGGACACCTTGAACACTAATATATATAAAAGTAATTCGAGATAGATATAAGATAATGATTATAGATTTAATTGCATTGACAATATGATGGTGTCTTAATCTAAATAAGCAAAATATTAATATATATTTGCATATAGTTAAGTGAGATAATGACATAATAATAATAAGGGGTATCTATCAAAAAAATGAGGATAATAGATTAGATGAATGTATTGGAGTCGTCAGATTAAGTAATGTTGATATTGTCTCATAAAGTATAAGCTTATGAGGTGATAGGAGAAAAATATATTAATATTTTTTTTTGTTTGGTCTCATTTTTTAATTGTTTTTATGATACAAGTTAATAATATATTATATTGATAGATATATACCATAACTATGTAATTATTAGATTTTTTGTTACACTTTAAGTACTAATCAGTAATTAATATATCACTCCGTATAATTTTTATGATTAATCATGACGGCTATAAAATAATTAATAATTTAGCTAAATAAAATGGTCAACAGAAAGGTGTATCAATTATACACTAACAATATAATAATAATAATAATATATAATGGACATAATAATAATAATAATGCACTTGAGATATATAATAAATAATAATAATAATAATAAGCGCAGTTACACATATATAAACGTTTTGTGGAAACTAGAAATATTTTAACATAATGAGTAATATAAAGATATATTATAATATAATAATTATATATAATTAATTAATAAAATATATAATAATAATTAATATAATAATATAATAATATAATAATTAAATAAATAATTAATAAATTATATAATAATAATAATATATTAAATAACAAATATATAATAATTAAAAATAATAATTTATAATTAATATAATTATATAATTATAAATAAAATAATATAATTATAATATATAATAATTATAATTATATAAATATATATATATAATATATAATAATTAATATTAAATAATAATAATATAAATAATTTATAATTAATATTATTAATATTATAATATAATATAATATAAATTAATAATTAATATATAATCTATATAGGAGTGAAGTTCTGGTGAGTTCTAGAAGCCATTGACATTCTGTTACTTACCTATGTCAAGATAGCTACTATATGATTACCGGTTGTGAGGTTAAATGTTAGAAGGTTTAAAATAATTTCTTTATAGTTTTATCAGAATTATTAGTTAGAGATAATTCAGAAAAATATCATAACAGTCTAAATATAAATAATTATAAAAAGTTAGAATAGAAAAAGCCAGATTGGTAACAAACCTGCATTTTGGGAGGTCTTATGTGACCTTTTTGATTTTGAGTGTTGTGGATGATTATAATTATATTAATAATATTGTTATTATTATTATTATTATGATTATTCTAAGCAACATTATTATATCTACTATAACTTCAATAATATTTGATTTGTTAAGGATTATCTAAGGTTATTGGAATAATTATTAGTCGTATTCGGGCTCGTCTCTTAGTCTGTTTTTTGATTAGTGCTCTCGGTTGGTGTTGTTGTTGTTGGTTGGTGATCTGTAAGATAAGTGCATTGGTTGTATCCTTTCATTAGTTGTGAATATGTGATTGTAGTTAGTGTTGTGAGAGATATCGTATGTTTTAGTTAGTTGTTATTAGAGATTATGTAGCTTAATGTAATGTGATAATCATTAGACGATTATAAGTCCAACCATTCCTATTTTTCTGCTTCAGTATATTATTCCAATCATTATTTATATCTCACTCTATTATTATTAGTTTAATATGGACGTATGAAGCCTAATACTAATATTATTATAATCTATGTTGAATATATTATTATTATTATTATCTATAATTATTATTATTATTATTCATTGTATTAATTTAGTTTAGGGGTTATTGTCCTACCACAATATCTGGAATTATTATTAGTGTAATATGTGTATTAAGATTGTGCATAATTGGTTCTAGCACTAGTATCGCTCTCTAGGCTATATAGACCTCTCTCCTCTCTATATCATCGCGCTTTCAAAATTTGTTCCCCTACTTTCCTAAAACAATAGAGAGTACCTCACACATCACCTTTTTCGAGCATCCAGATTCATCGGGCTGTTCATAATAAAGAATAATAAATTTGTTTTCTCTATTTTCACAATTGCAGGATTTAATAGATCATTCATAGTATAGAAGAAGCGTACTGATTTCTCGATATACAGATTAATATATATGTAAACACTATAAAGCATTGCTATTTTATATAGTAGAGAAATATTTAATTCTTACTCTTGTCGATCGGAAAACATGAATGGGTTGATAATGGAACTCATATATATTGTCACTCACTAGTGAGTGCAAATAATATTACTACATATGTATTTTTTCTTAAGAAATAAGAAACTTCTTTATTTATTGTGGTCTTGCTTACACTCTTATGAGTTTATTTTCTTATGAATAAGTCACTAACATCAACACACACACACACATCACACAAACAAATCCACTAACCACAAACACATACATCAATATATATATAACACATACTATCATATACTAACAGTATATATATATATGGTATGCAGGTTGTTTCTCTTTCTTTTCTGGCGATGATGAGTCATCGTTGGAAACATGCTTAAATATAGATTAAATCTTGAAATTGAAGGAAAAGATTAGCATAATTGAAAATGATACCTGGTGTGCATTCCGTAATGTAGTTCAGGGTATTTTTAGGAAATTGTAAAGACCAAACGTGGCAAACAACACGCAATAGAACATACACAAAATGGCTCATTGATTGTCACATCCAAATACAACACAGCACACACATCCGGAGAGCTGACACGTTACACATGCTCACTCTTAAAGGTGCGTTATTCCCTCTATCTCACACGACAATTAACTGATGTACTATTCTCATTCAGAGATAGAATTTTATAGAGGATTGTATAAGGGTGTAGTAACATTGGTGAACAGATATTTCACTCAGTATATATTATCACAGTACAAATTAGGACAGACGATAATCCTAAGTGAGACATTGGTGATATAAGTATCATCCATGATGGGTGATTTAATGTGTGTTATTTAATTGATAAGAGAAATATCAATAATCGATATTCATAGAGTAAAATAAGTCACTGATCTCACAAATAATAACTTATTAAATGCTAAAGTAAGCCATGTTTAATTAGGCATGTTATTAAGCATTCGATATATAATTTTTAGGGGATATATTATAAGTTATATAATGCACCTGAATCAGGTTTAAAGTACTCTATTATTTATTATATAATTTATATGTGTTCGTATAATATTTTAATACCTCAGGTAGCATCTTTAAACTTTTTTCACATACCAGTATCCCTCTGATTTTAAACAATACCGGTAAAACACATATTGGGGCCCCGGATCGGGTTAAGATCTCATAAATAATAATAGTTGCCAAAATACTTCTCACACCCACGCAGTCAGACGTGGACTAGTTGGAGAGAGAAGGTTTCTATGACTAGCGTCTACTCATATACATAGCTGCATACTCAGCGTCGAAAAAATAATATCCATACTTACGGACGGTTCACAAAATAGTACCGGCGTGGAACATTTATGGTTTGTGGTATACTCTCATGGTGGCGATAATCTCGGTAAGATAGGGGTTCAGCTTTAAGTGGAAAAGCTCAGACATAGAAGGGTAATTGGAGATAGATATGTGCGATATTCATGAGTAGGCGGACATACTCACAGATGAAGATAATAACACCGCTGTATAAAAGAATTGAATATTTAATGGGGGTCTATATTAACAATAGATTATTTGTAGAACGTACCTAGGAAAAGGATATCAGTAAGAGAATGATAGTTATACCTATATAGAAAAGAGGGAAGTTTAAGAAATACTAAAGTTATACGCTCACAGTAGTGACTTATTCTCATATAATATGTCTATTATAAGTGGCTCTACATAGTAAAGATTTACCTAGAAATGTCGCAGGAAGAGTAAACTATAAGAAACTATAGCGTGAGAGGGAGAACGCATGATACACACCAGTAGGAGCGATTACACTTTCACGAAACACGGCCCCCTAGGCGGCGTAGATGAGAGTAGTATATGCATATTCAAAGATATAGCGCACTATGTTTATTCCTAATTTACGATCACTTTGACGTAAGAAGGAAAAGCTCTGGGAAAATTGACTAATACAGAGATAGTGTCCGAGTAGAAAGTAGGTCTATGATAGGCGAGATAGCAGCTTCGGACGAGGGGGCCACCGAATGGACTAGGGACAAGAGGGTTTTGAGGCGGAACCAGAAATTTTGGTTAGCTTAGTAGGCTCGAATATAATTCTTCACATAGACACATACCCACAGGTCAATTACGTGTAAAGCTCAGAGAGACGACAGCAAATACTCATATACTTAGAGAACGGTTTCCACACATTTTTACACGCTCACAGAGGATGTGTTAGGACAAGAGGGCAGGCAGAAGACGGAGGGAGGTGGGCCGAGCAATAGTCGACGAGAAGAGAGATGTACATTAGTATTGCAAAAGGTCGGGTGGTGAGGGATTATTATTACTGGGTTATTGTTTATATACAATACTGGGCTAACTAAGGTCTAGATATAGTCAGAAGGCGAGTCAATGATAGAGGACGGGTTAATTTTCGTAATTTAAACCAGACCCCTACCCAGGATAAAGAATATCCAGACACTAGAGCTGAGAGATGGAGAAGCACATATGAGAACCATGAATATACGACGCATGACATTTCTAGAGTGCGTAATAGAATTTTGTAGATGGAGATGCAATAGAATGTAATATTATCATTAACACAGTATATTTCTCTCGGTTCTGTAGGTATAAAACAGGTTTTTCGCTACATCTATGAGCGAGATGCGCACACTCACTGTATTTATGTCTCGACTAACAGTATATATCTCACGAGTGTGGGACGGGTAGAGTGTCGATTCGTGGTTTCCATGTTGTAGTGATGATATGATATATAATTTATCACCTACTATGAGTATAAAACATATATCTCCGCGTCACTTTACTTTTAAGTCATCTGAGTGGCGTAGGTCGTCAAACCTTAACTTAGCGGATATCAAATTACTGCTATGTGACCAGGTATATCACATCTCCAGCAGTGTGAGTATTACTGTATAGTGAGTGGATTATTTTATATTGTAATATTTATATATATTATAATATATAGTTATATTATATATATAATTTAATATTAATGATATAATATATATATTATTATATATATATTAATATTAATATATTAATATATATATATATATATATATATTATATTAAGTATATAATATAGTAAATATATATATATAATATAAATATATATATATATATATATGTGT
>JABUQX010043747.1:15000-20000 GCA_015478945.1 Trachelipus rathkii
ACGACAAATACAACAATATTAATCACAATCACAATTACAATCATAATTACAACTAAAATTACAATAATTTCAATATAATTATATTAGCTACTATCATGTTTACAACAATAGATATAATAATAATAGTAATAATAATAATAATAAATAATAAGGAATCCAAATAACAAATATCAAGGTTACGTTTGAACAAGTTTTTGGTACGAATATAATAATAATAATAATAAATAATAAATAATAATAATAATAATAATAATAATAATATAATATAATAATAATAATAATAAAATAATAATAAATAATAATAAATAATAATAATGAATAATAATAATATAATAATTAATAAAATAATAATAATAATAATAATAATAATATAAATAATAATAATAATAATAATAATATAATAATAATAGTAGTAGTAATAATAATAATAATAATATAATAAATAATAATAATAATAAATAATAAAATAATAAGTGATTATAATATATAATAATAATCGAAACAGACTGAAATAAATCAAGGGAGTTCAATTATGTCAAGATGAACATATTATAATAATAGATCAAAATCCATCAAATAAAACTAATAAATCAATAATGTATGATAAATATCTCTGTATGTGATCAAGTAATTAATTCTAATGTACGTAAAATAATTACAAATTTAGATTAATATACATAATAAAATACATCGAGTATTTAATTAATAATGAATTTTTGAAACTAATACACTGGATTATAAATCATAGATATAAATAATAATTAATTATAATTACTGTTTATAATAATAATAATAATAATATTATTATATATGATAAACAAATATATTTCAGTTTCAAACCTATTATTAGAATATTAATCATGTTATCATAAATAATAAATAATTAATAAATAATAATAATAATAATACATATATTAATATATATTATATATCTGCTTATAATTCCAAATAATTTAGACTACGTCAACACTACATTTAATATTTTTGGTAAATTATGTGTTAGTTCTAGCTAGATTTTTAACGTAGGTTTAATCCCTGGGTTAGTTATTTATAATATTTATTTAAGCATAATAATGTTTTTTAACAATTTTTTAGTAAAGATTTGGTAGAGTTTTTCGGTTTTGATATCTTGTTGGGCATTGAGTTGAAAAGTTTACAGCTGCTTGATAGCTGAACGCTTTGTATATTAAGTGGTTGCAATTCATTTTACAGTCTACAGAATGGTGAAGGGTATTTATTTGTATATTGCGGTCATTATTTCTCCATTTATGTGTTTTTTAAAAAATTCTTGTTGTGACATCTTCTGCGAACGCCTGATAGGGTGTTGGATTTTTGAATATCAAAGGTGATACCCAAAGTAAAGTTCACCATTTTGCTCACAATCTGCTCTTATATAGGATCAAATTTATATATTTTTATATTGTAATCTTCCTTTTCTAAAAATTTTGTATTATATTTTATTTATGTATCAAGTCTTCGAATCTGCTTATTAATGTCCATTTAGAGCTCTCTATTGACTAATTAATTGGTTGGTGGTTTAAATGAGTATGCTGTAATATAGCTTTCTTGTAACTGCTAATCATCTTAGATTAAGTTCGGGCATATATGTTATTGTATACTGAAAATAAATCTCTTGTCTTCTTTTTGTAGGTCGAGCGAGCATGGTACAAGAATTAGATGTTTAATATATATCTGTTAGACTCATTATCTTGTATTTGTGGAACACGTAGCTTTTAATGATTATGCACATTCTATATGTAGTCATGTAGAGAGAAAGATTGGTATACACTATTTATATGTCCTTTTCATCCTCAAGTGCTAATTAATTTAATTAATGTTTGTATGTTAGTAAGATTGTTCAAAATCAGGTGGGTTGTGGATTGGTTTTATTAAAATTCATTAAGTAGTAATGTAAGCCACCCACAATGTGTGATTAAAATGTATCAATTTTAATTTGGTCATATTTTGGACACCTTCATTTTTGGTATTTAATTTCCAACTCACAAGCTAGCATACAATAATATAAAAATATCATTTTTTTCAATTTACAACAAAAATTATAGTACTATTAATTGGTAGGAAAAATTAGATGTAAAATTAACAAAACAAGAGAAATAAAAAAAAAAACACTCAGTTTTCTCATTGAGAAACTAGTCTTTTAATTATATCATATATACTTGTTATGTCCTTAAGATAAGTGCTGCTATACATTACATTGGACGGGTATTAGATATAATTATCATACGTAAAAATCTAAAAGGTATGTTTTTGATCCATATTTTTTAATGATATTTGTTTAATCGTAAAACATATAGTCGGGTTCATAGTCAATTACATTATTAGCGCATTTGGCAGCCCTCTATTATGCTCCTTTATAAGCTGGGGTCAATCATGTTTCTTATAATTAATTTTTGTATTTTCATATAAATCCTCTTTTGAGATGTATATTAAGAGAGTTACTGTATAAAATTTGGTTTTGAGTTAAGTCTGATAAGCAACAATCTATTGTAAAAAACATATTTGTTATTTTACAAATTTATAGCTAGGTATAGGTGAATCTTATTTTTCACGCTATCTCATTCATTATTTTCATTATATTCTCTCATATAAGCATTCGTTTATCGTTAACATTTTGACTGCTTCTAGTTTGGTTACTTGTATGCACTTTACTAATACACTCTATGAATAAGTGTGCTATGAATTACTCGTTATCTTATGAGTATGTCTTTAAATAAAATTAGGAGGAATCTGTCGCAAGCAATAATAAGAAATTCCGATATTTATTGCGGCTTATGAAGTACTCTTGAGATTCACGCATGAGCATTCAAATTAGCTGATTAATTTAGTATTTCCAGGAAGTCACACGAGTAGGGAAGAAACGGTTCCAAGAATTTGGGAGGGTTGGGGAGAACATGCCTCACGGAATTTGATGTATGAAGATGTGGTTTGGATCTTTTACGTATGATTAGTTTTTGAAACATAATTAGTCTTTCAGAACAGTATTTTTTATGTGAGGGCACATCCTAATCGCTTTAAGTAGCTTTTAAAACGAGGCATTGTAATTAACTTAGGCAAAGGACATAAGCTTTTGTGCACCCTCTTTTTGGGTAATATTTTGTTCTAAAGCCCAATTTTGTTCATTTTTAATCTTTAAAATATAGTATGGTCATGATTTCATTAAGCTATATAAAGTACCATACTAAAGTCATTTAGTGAAATCTAATAATAATACGGCAACAGGACGGAGACTCTTTCTAGTCTAAATTCTACTCTATATTCTTCTGTACTCAGATTTTATCTTTCGGTAAACTACTAACCTACTACGACTACAAATGAGACGGCATTCACTCCAGCAGTTGAAGCGTCCACTTTTACTATAACTACTTCCAATTGTGAACTTCATTAAAACTGATATTCTGTTTGAATATACTAAAATAAAAAATAATATTACTATGTTAAATTAGATAAATTGAAGTAAACACAGTAATATTCTATATCATACTTATTCATCAAATAATTATATTATATAATAAATATATAAATAATATACACGAATAATAGTTTTGTGAATAATTAATGACATAAATTTAGAGTTCTAATAAATAATAATAATTATATTTTTTTGTTCTTATGATTAGGTAATAATAACATAAGGTTCTCCTTTTTAATAGGATATATATAATAATAATAATAATAAAATAATAATAATAATAGGATATAATCATTATTGCACTTGTCTGAAGGAAGAGAACTACAAGATATATACACATAGATTAGATAGAAGTTAAGAAAATATGGAAGATCACCAGTAGAATGCAAGATTCATTAATAGAAAAATAATAGAACCTTAAAACTCATTAGCGGCAAGAGATAATATAATAATAAATGAATTTATATTATCAATAATAAATGGAGGGAGATAAATAAGAAATAATAAATTTGGGAAAGTAATGACACTAATCCAACAATACTATTATAAGCTATCAATAGGAAAAATGAAAATGAGTAATCAAAAATTGTAAATTATTTTTATTATCTATTAATATTAAATAACAAATAAATTATAAATGAGTAAAGTATTATATATTATTAATTCACCTATTATTATACTTATGTAGTATAGAGTTATTGTTGTAGCTTACTAATTACTTTACTATTACTGGTATTGACTATTATGGAGTGATTATTAATATTATTTTATTGCAGGTTATTTAGAGATAACATTATCTAACTATTAGGAAATTATCTACCATATTATTAATCTAGACTCTTATGATAACCCTCCATCTAATATTATGTTTAGTTATATTATCTTTTAATTATTATTATTATTATTATCTTTACCAACCGCGATAATGATCCTTCAACTTCTATAGATCGGTGTAGATCATAAGAAGTATATTATTTATATTTTTCTCCTATCTTTAGCAAGAATTGGAAAGTGTTGACACTCATATAAATTCTATTAACTGAAGCAGTTGGTTCAATGGGAAATCTCGAGGTATCTAGGAATTAATAATGTATTCGAGATGGGGGAGAATGAATATGCCGCACGGGGAGTAAATTATTAAAACTAACGATGGAGTTTCGGTAATTTCTAGTCATTATGTGTGTAAGATATTTTTATGCATAGGCTCAGAAAGGGAATTTCGGAAGCATAATTGAATTGTAGTTTTATAGCTTAGCACGTAATGGTCAATAACGGCAATTGTTTCCGTTTCGGAAAGAAACTCCAAGAGAGATAGGGAAAGAGAAAGACAGCTCAAATAAATTAGAGATGACATTCTTAGCAATAAACTGTGAATAATGAAGGCATGAGGAAGAGGAAGAGGATCAAATATAGAAAGTATTATTACATTTTTCATGTGGAGGAAATAGCTATATGAGTTTTGTTAAATATCTATTAGGAAATTTATAATAATATATTAAGATAATTAATATATATTAGTATATATATTAATTATTATAATTATATTATATGTTTATATATATATATATAT